>LPNX010271480.1:590755-712466 GCA_001517045.1 Pseudotsuga menziesii | reverse complement strand
ATTTTGATATGGAAACCATATTGTTTATAGTTTGTATTCAATAAGCTTTATAACATTAGAGTAATGGCTAGAAATGTTTAAGCCAGGTAATCCTCATAACAACAACCATGAATACACGGAGGACTGGTATTTGACAAGTCTAGTTTAGTAAATAGATCATAAAAGTTAATTAGGTAACCTCACTTGAGGTTAGTTCATTGATTATGGTATAATCAATGAACTCATTTTTTTTTTACAAGACTAATGATAACTGATGGTAAAATTATAGACGCATAATTTAAACTGTTTTTACCTTATGATCAAGTACCATAACGAAATAATGTTAACAAGGAGCCTGGTCATATTTTTCTTATCAAGTGCTTTTATTATTTATGAGTTATTCATTCAAGGAATAACCATGTACGACATAGGAATAGTACGTATCATGAATTTATATCTTTTTAAATGACCTTGTCCGCAAGTATCTAAGAACTCTGTTGGTTTATATGAATGGAAATGATGATAATAATCATTCAAATAAAGGGGCGACTTTTCAAAACTGTAATGGCCTTTTGTCAACCTTTAATTCTCACTATTGACTTTATTCCCATAGCTATTACTAGTACAAAAGATATTCAGATATTTTTTTAGATAGTATTGGAAAAGAAAATATATAAAAACTGTTATCATTATCTCTGAATATCTTTTCGTTTGAGAGTTCATAGATATATTGGGAGATGATAATTCTTAACTCTAGTGTATTTAAACCTTTCGCATCATAAATTGTTGTATATCAAACATGAAATAAAGGAGGTTGTACCTGTAGAAGCTGAATAGTCCGATCAACATACATTTAGATCTCTACTGAAAGCACTTGAAACAGCATATGATTTATTTTACTCTAGAATGATCTATTAGCAGCGATCCCAAAAACTTTACCTGTCAATCTGTAAGATAAAGGAAAAACTGTGTGCGTTAGCTTTCCAGCTAAGTAAGCCCAGTCTAACGTAGTTTATCCACATGCTGTTGCAAACAGAGAACTTTTAGAAAGCTGAAGAAAGATAAACTCAACTAACATTCCAACCAAACAAGGATCTTACAGTACAATGTAAATAGCATTAACTAAACAGTTTTCAACGATTGTGTTAACATACAATTATGCATTTTTAAATTTTTTTTTTATTTGTGAAATTTTAGGGGTTTTGACATCTTATTTGTTGATCTTCTGGTTTCTTGGATTCCTCATTTCTCTTTGTCTATTCTGCGGAAGTGGAGGAGGAATAGGCCTTCTAAAGTTAGGGTTTCTGATTTGGGGTTCATTCTATTTTCGATTCATTCACCTAGTATCCATAGCTAGCCTATCCATTAACTTTTCCATTGTTTTCAGCATCATTTCAAATTTGATATCATTAGACGAAGAAGCAGAAGAGGTGGAGGGCATAATTTCTTCTCTACCTTTCCTCCTATCAACTTCTACTCTTGGTTTTATCTTTCCACATGCCATCATATTGGCTTCTACTTCCAAGGCATCTGTAAACATAACAGGAAGGCTAATTGATTTTCTTTCTCTCAAAAACAAGGCAAAGTCATTATCAAAGGCTTTTGCATAATGAAGTTTAGCAGCACCATCTGAAGGCTTAATATCAGCAAGTATTGAATTATAGACTCTCATGAACCTACTGGAAAACTCATGGACTGACTCAAAACCTCCTTTTTTAAGATTATTGTACTAGGACAGGACTTGTAATGGACTCTGCTTATCATCCCATCTATCCAAGAATGCAATTTGGAAGGCTGCAAAGTCTTAAATAGACCTAGCAGGTAAATATTTATACTACTTTTTGGCTTCCCCAAACAAGGTCTGTGTAAACAGCCTCATCTTGACATCCTCATAATCAACTTCTTCCAAATCTTTAAATTCATCTAATTTTCCAACATGATATTTTGCAGTAACATTCCCTTCTCCATCATACAATGAAAACATCTGGGAAAAAATTAAGGGAAGGTCATGTAACACTGCAGGTAAGGCCAATGGAGCAAACCTAGCTGTATCCATTGGTCTAGGTGGATTTAAAGCAAGTGGTAAAGTTTGAAAAAATTGAGGATTCTGAATAGGTTGGGAAGTATGAAACTAGAAGTTTTGGAAAATAGAAGTATTTTTTTTCAGTTTTTACTGGAGTTTAAAGGTTCCGCCACAAAGAATCAAGAAGATACGATTCTAACCTACTTGGGTTAATTTCAATTTTCTTTAGGTCAGATTAAGATTTTGATTTTAACAGTAATCTCTCAACACTAGTTTCCCATTCAGATTCTTGTATACTGTGAAAATATTGAGAAGATGACGCACCAAACTGAGAACTATTTATTTTTTCTTTATTTGTATTTCTAAGCAATCTCTCTGGATTCTCCACACTTTGCAAAGTTTCAGTATTAGGGTTACCTCTCGTATTCGCTCTCCTGAAAGCCAGGATGTCTTCTGTAATACTATTCAAAATGAATGTGAAGTCGCCAGGGAAAATGTACAACCTTCTTTAAAATGTGGAAACTTCTGCTTGCCCATAGAAATTTCATTCTTGAAACTTTGCAATCGTTGTCATTCTTACCAGGGCTGATATGCACTTTCGTTCCCCGGCAACGGCGCCAATTTGTTAACACTGGAAAATTACCAAAGGTTGTAAAGGCTATTCCCAGGTAACAGCAAAAACCACTTTAAAATAGAAAATGGCTTTTTTTCTCTTCCGAGAGGGATCTCTCACAAAATATTAACAAGGCCAGGAATGTAGAAGCAAAATTGTTTGTAATTGGTAAGATTGGTTGAAACTAAACACATGACCATTGGGATATGGAGTCAAGATATGAATATAGATAAACATAGCTTTTTGCATGGAAATTTTAAACTGAAGCAAGGTAGCTACTCAGTCACAGTCAAAATTTGATTGTCTGGTGAAAAAAGAAGAACATCAACAGACCATTAACACAGAGCATTGTAAAAATGAATTCGGTATCAACTTTAGAAGAAAGGTTTGGTAGAACAGTTAGAGCATAGTAAATATGAATTCTAAATTGTTATACTCTCATTCCATACATGAAGGCATACATAATGGAAATATAAAACTGGAAAAACATTCACATAAGAAGGGAAAGTACATACTACAACATAAAATAGAACATGAATCTCTGAAAAATGCCAACTTTCGGCTCTGTAATTTAAAGAAATATTTGAATACACAAGTTTTCCAAAATCTCACAAGTTTCAACCCTCGCTTCATCAAATGTATGAATACTTATACAATTGCTCGTTGAGCTAAACAATAAACCTAACTATCTAATGGTTTCAACCGTTTATTACATGTGTCAAAACATTTATCTACTACAAAATAGTTCTCAGATAACAAAACTTCTTAACTAATGATTTTAAAAATAACATTCTATCATAAATATATCTTTCGTTGAAACTCCTTTGCGTTGTCTTCCTTGATGTCTTCATGGTTGTAACTTGTATTTAGTTGATCCATATTGATGAACTGTTCTCCACTATTCTAGTTTAGGCAAATCTACAACAACCATGTCATGTGCTAGAACTCTGAGTTCCATGTTGTCTGTATATGGAAAATTAGGCACCTTGGCACACAAGACTTTAAAATCAAATAATAATTCGAACTCTTCAGCCAATTTATCAAACACAACTCTTCTAGACAGAGCCTGTTGCATATATTCAAACTTACTGTGATCTGACCTGTAATTTACCAATCTATCCAGATATTCCTTTGGAGACAATAATGGTCATTTTTCCTCCCGGAATAAAGGAATTCTTGTGCTTACCAATGGAGTAAATAAATTAATCACTTCTTTGATTTTATAACTAATAATATCAACTTTAGCCTGTACAGTATTCAACATTCTGTATTTTCCAATTACTTTTCTAGCCCAAGAGATAATAACAACTCTGTCTCAGATATCAAACCTTCTGACTTGATATTCTGATAAGGTACTTAAAAGTTGATAGCATTCTGAGGTACTTCCATTGGCTTCTTATTTAATTCTTGTTTTACTATCAAAATTTTTTGTTTGGCTACTTTCAAAGCATCCTCCTGATATGAAATATAATCTAAATATGGTCTAAACTTATTAGATTTTGAAATAATCTTATCCCAAATCATATTCCTGGTCCCTTGCAAGGCCATTGGGCCAACCACTTGCTTTGTTAACTTGGTATTCCGGTTCATTAGTTCTTCATATTTTTCCTCTACTTCTTTCTTCTCTTGTTCTTTTTTCGAAATTGTCTCTTCTAGATTTTGGTTATGTTGCTTCAACTCTGTGAGCTCTACAGGTTTACCTAAGACATTGCTTTAGAAAGAGAGGTTGCATCTGTTTCTACAGAAGGAATAGTAGATTGATTTTTAACTTCTTCACATTTTTTTCTGCAATTCTTTTTCTTTTGCTGCCAGCTTAGCTTTTAAGTCCTTCTCACTTTCTATCAGAAGCTTATCATTTTTTCCCAATTTTTTTCTTTTTCCTCAAGATTTAATAGCTTGGCTTTACAATATATCAATTTAGTGTTTAATCCTTCCTTTTCCTTCTCAAACTATGTCAATTCAGAGGTTTGAATAAGTTAAGTGGAAGGAATTTTCAATTTCGTTTTTAGTACTTGAACTTGTTTCTCTTTTTCATCAAACAAATTTTGAGCCATTGTTCCTTTGTCTAACTTCCCATCCACCTTCAATAAATCCTCTTGCAACTTTGTAATTTTGATTTGAAAGGCCTTTTTCTCAACCTTTTCTTTCCATAGGAGGTCTTGAGATTTCTTTTATTGGACTCCAATTTTGACACCTGTAATGTAGATTTAAATATCTTGTATATAGGATATCACCTGTTTCTCTGTGAAAATGTATCATATCTGTGGTAGGGATATTCTCTAAGTTCACATTCCCCTCTGATACGTTATCACCAATAGTCATGGCCAAACTCAGGGTATCTTTGGCATGATCCCTTACAGTTTTTAAAGTTACATCTGGCTTTGGCAATTGTCTCACTTCTTTATATAATTTTACGGTTTCATCAAAGGTTTTATCAGCTCTTTCCCTGTAACTATTCAACCACTCTTATTTTGATGTATACTTATTTGGGGTTGCTCCATCAAATACATATTCCTGAAACTCCAGACCTGTTACTTTGGATTGTTCTTGCTTCTTTTTACCTTTCACACTTCTCTTCTTTAGCTATACCATTTGTACCTCTTGTTCAATTTTATGCTTCTTCGGTATACTAGCAGTGTATGCTTCTTCATTTTCCATGAAATATGGATGTTCTCTCTTCTTCGAATTTCCTGAAAAACTTATTAATGATGAAATATTACCAGCAACTGAAACTACATTAGAAAGATCCATTAGGGGAGAATTATTTCCAGGTATGGATGAGACGGAGTCTTGTTCCATGCTGATAATACCTGGGGTTTTGTTAGGATAATCTTCCCAATTAGCTACCTCTCTGAGTCCAACTACTTCAGTATGTTCAAAAGGCTTATTTTTGTTTGTGTGCCTTCTTTTAGAGATTACCTGGTGCAGATCATAGTTGATAGCAGCTCCCAAACAAAACCCTGTGCTTTTGAGCATATTATTAATTATTGGCAGAGCAGGTCTACTTTTGAAAACATATGGCCCTTCCCCCTAGGGAAATTTAATATCTAGACTCTTCCTGAAGTTTAAGATTTGTTCTTCCTCAACTGTAAGCCTTTGTCTAAAAAATTCCAAAGAAAATATTCTAGTTGTCAGAAAGGCTGGAAGAATATACGGCTGCTGCAAAAATCCATATAAACTTATAATTGTTTCAGACTCTGAAAGGAACCAATCTGCTATAATTTTACTAGGGGAAAGTTGCAATGTTTCCTTCATGTCTGGCAATACCCTGGGCAATTTTTCCTGAAATAAATTGTTGTATATCTCTTCCATCAAACAATTCATGAACTTGCAATAATTCTGGGTCATTTGATCAGTGAGTACCAACTTAGGAGACTGTAGGTTATCTTCATTATGTAATAAGAACATCTTCAGCAAAAAGGACTGGATTCTGGAAAATCTGGTATTGTTGAATTTGACTAACTGAGAATGAATGTTATCAGCTATGAACTCATCAAACTTAAGGAAACAAGACTAGAAAGACTGGCCTGGAAGTTCAGACTCAACTAGGCAAGTACTTAAGACAAACAACAGACTCAACAGTAACTCTGTAACATAGCCATTAGTGTCTAACCCAAAAAATTGACTGGATAAAGTTATACATAACTGGATTTCTTCATTAAACAAAACTAGGTCAATAGGATAAGATAAACCTATAACCTCACTATCATGCCTTAAACATGACTTCAGAAAAGTTTCCTTATTCTAGGCTGCAGAATTTTGGAAGAATTGAATGATGTTTTCTTCTTTGTACTCCTGGTATAACTGAACAAAATCATGTGGGACACATAGGGTCTTGCGGATAATAGAGGCATGAATAGGGCAAAGGATCCTAGACTTAGGTATATCCATGACTACTTCTTGAGCTACAGAATAATTATTTGCACACCACTCAACAAATTCAGGGCAATTGGGGGTCTAGTCAACAGAGAAAAAATAAAAGAAAGACCTGAAAACACCATGGGTGTCACTACCATGGTCCTTAATAATTTTCAATTTATTTTTATCCGTGTCAATTTTTTCATTTAGTAAAATGGTATCATAAACTTCAGCATTTTTTTCTTCAAATATTTCCTCACCCTTCTGACAGGAAACCCCTAATTCTTCACTATCTGCCACTTCTACCACTTCTATCTCATCCATTTTATCCATTTTTAGAAGTACTTGGAAAGTTTCAGGATGCCTACCTCATTAATCAACACAGTGTTCCGACTCGTCCACGTTGGCACTTTGTGCATAGTCAGGGCTATCATCAACTCCAATGCTCAAAAAAAACAAACCTTGGAACTCCACGTAGGTGATTTTTATAATTTTTTATGTTTCATAACCACTGCACATCTCCCATAATCTACACCATAGATTTATTTTTCCTTTGAAATCTAAGTCATTCTTATGCAAGATCTCACTACCAAGACTTAACATTATCACCCTGCACAACTTGATTCGACGGAATCAATATCAGCCATTGATCTACAAGATTCCTTCATCAGAATCATCCAACTGTGAGAGCTTTAACATTCCGATAATCATTTTGAATTTGATCAATCAAGCAACTTCCGTTCACAGAATGCGCCTTATCCGTCAATCAAAACCCAACCATTATCACAACCATCGATCAACGTGGCCCCTATAACTTTTCGCGGATTTGAATTTGGAATTTATGCGCGCTACTTCAATCTACGGAATTGTTTCCGACCGTAGATCTATCTCTTCTCACATCTCTTCCATCCTATCTTTCCACCAGTTAACCCATTTTGCAAATCGAAAAACTTCTTTCGTCCAAGCATGTCCAATCTACGAAATGCTCCAGCATCATTGATCTTACCTTGCATCAATCTCAGCCCTTCAAAGTTGCATTTCTTTAACGGATTCCACAAATTTGAAAACTTCGTTTATTCCTCGTATCTCTAAACTGCGGAAATCCTTTCCATTCCACCCTTGATCTTTAGCCTCTTTTATCTGATTCGTCAATATTTAACTCCATTTACCTCAATTCCACTGATGAGAACATTTCAATTTCTCTCCCATGTTCACATAGCAGAACGATCCACCACCATAGATCAAATCCCTTTATTCATCCGACGACCCATAATGAAAGAACCTGCTAACCAATTAATCTAAAGGCCACCTCCATAAAATTTTCAAATATAATCATTTCCAACCCTTCAATTTAAATAATCCACAATTTGAAATATAGTGTTGACACCTGAATGGCCCTATTGACAACGCCAGTGTGCGGTTCGCTACGAGGATCCTCTCTTGTAAGTTGTTGTACAAGATGAGGCCGACCCAATGTACCGTCGGAACAGTAGAACTTGTTGAGAGGTGCGCACAAGGTATGGTTTTCAGCTGGTCACAATTATTTCTTAATGAACTGATTGATGATGCAGCGCAGGCCCAGGAGCACCCTAACCATAAATTTCACTACTCCTAGATGCTCATCTTGGTCTCATTTACCTTGTGGACCAATCCACCCGATTATGAACAAATGGATGTCCCACTACCTTTCCTTGGCCCAAAGTACCAAAACTTATGGGAAGAAAAGAAAAACAAGATCCGCTAGAAGGATTGTAACATCACATTATTTCTGCATGCCGAGGCACTACGCGATGTTATAAGGCGATCTCACTGAGTTCGGGCTGCAATGGTGCGTAGGTACGCGGACTTCATCAATTTCCAGGCCGGTGCGCATAACATAATTTTGGATTCGAAGAAGGACCCAGCAAAACAAGCGCACAATGCAGGGTTCATGATCATTAACGTTGATGTGGACGCAATCGTCTAGGAATGGCCAAATGAATGGCGAAGCCCACTGGTAGAGCCGCTGCCTGAAGAACAAAACCAAGAGGACCCACTAGTGGACCAAGGCAATGGCCAAGGAAATGAGGGAGGTGACGATCAGGACAATCGGTCGCAAGAAGAGGAAGAAAAATGTGATAATGAGGACAGGGTCAGCTCTAATCATGATGATTCAAAGCGCACACCTAGTCAAGGGAACATCCCGACCCAACAACAAATGCAGCAACAAGAACGGGAGCCCCCACGCAAGAAAAGGAAATCTAGCAAGACAGATAACATGAATACCTTGACTAAAGAGGATATCCACACGCTAGCAGAAGTTGTAGTTGCGGTTTCCAAGGACAGCCTCGCCATTCTAAAGACGCGGGAGGTAGGCATAGTTGATCAAGTTCGGAACCACCTGACTAAGTTGGTAGATGATATTAATAAGGTCAAAGCCACTGTTGAGGCTAAAATATATGGTGTGGATCCCAGCGTCCCATTATTCACGCCACAGCTAGTGCCATAGATCAAATTACAGATCCATGGGAACGCACTGGAAAGAGGGACAGAGACAAGTGCATTTGATGATGTTGTGAAGGAATTCGCCACACTACATATTGACTTATCCAAGTTTCCCTTGAGTGAATTCTATGGCTTACAGCAGGAAGTTGCGTCGAAAATACGGTTGAGGGAGAATGTTGTTTCCTATCAGGAAACAAAACAGCAAAGGAAGGCGAAGGCGCGCAAGTCCCTCCTTAAGGAAAAGGAGTAGGAAATTGAAGGGTGCAAGGCCCTCCTTAAGGAGAAAGAACAAGAAATTGAGGCGCGTGATCAAATTCGCATTGTGCTAGCTGAAACCATTAAGGGCGTAGTCATAGAGTTCCCACTAGAATCGTGTCATGTCCCCTCCCGCCCTGAAGGAGAGAACACGACCCAACTCTTCTACCTGAGTTACCTATCTCTAATTTTGAATTCTTATGATGATTCCCAGTTCTTTTTTTTCTTTAAAGATCTACACAAGAAAGAATTTCCCCTGCTAACATTCTGATCCAGACCGTGTATAACTATTTATCTTCCCCAATCACAGAGAGATTGAATGGTGGAGAATCATCCCATAGAAAATCAACGGTGCGGAGAGCTTCACTTGTGGAATCAAAAACATATATAAATTTCACTCTCACACCCCACATCCTACATGGGGAATGGTCATTGCGGAGATCAAAGTTGCGGAAATCAAAATTTACCAAGTCATTTCTGCATCTTGCATCACGCAAATTACGGAAGGGAAATTGCAAAAAGAATATTTTTCCAAACAACATTTCCGCATCTCGCAAATTGCGGAAGAGAAATTGCAAATAGAGGATTTCGCCAAACAACATTTCCACATCCTGCATCCCGCAAATTGCGGAAAACAAATTTCGCCAAATGATATTTCTGCATCCCACATCCCGCAAGTTGCAGAAAGGGAATTGCGGAAGGGAAAATGAGGAGTACAAACTTCTACAAAGCACATTTCCGCATCCTGCATCCCACAAGTTGCAAGAGGAAAAATATGCGGAAATTTGATCTGTTCATGAAAATTTTAACTTCTAAAACTGATTTTGAGCATTCACGCCATCACGAATCCGGTCGATCTAGCTCCATAACAACTTAGAAAATTCATTGAAATAAAATTACATACACATATACATCATTCATGAAATATACATCTCCATCATATATATTCCATTCAAGCATTCATCATATTCATATTCATTCATAAACAAGTACAATTGCAGGGATTGAAACACAAGAAATACTTCTCTTTATCATAAGCTTGTCCCGCAACCAGCTATGTCGCTGCATGTTCCACCCAACCATAGGACGGTGTGCTCATCAATCTCTCGGCAGCACTGCCACCCCTGAGTTGGGCATGATTTCCCCAAGGAATAAGAAACACTGGCAGACTTTCCCATTGCCAAGTGTTCGGAAAAATATTGTCTTCAATAATTTACCTAATATTTAATTATAGATCGGGGTTAGTAGGCTTAGATTTGTTACAAAATATATGCGAAGGAAGAGGGATTCCTAGGGTATCGTGGTAATACTTTAATGAACAAAATATTGAAAGTTCTTTCAAAATGAAAAACTGAGTTGAACTCCTAAGAAATCATCTTACTTGAGATAACGGAAACAGAGTACTAGGGCAGAGTGGTATCAAGTTATACTACTCTACTTATAAACAATTATTAAAAGACAAAGTTGTAGACAATGAACTATTCTTTAGAAGAAGGTCTATTTTACTGATAAATCACTTTTAAGAACTAGTTACACAAAGAAGAATTTACAACAACTAACTATACATGCAACTAATAGATGGCCACTAATTCCATTCTCCTTGATTATTTTGAGGGTAACGGTTTACTGTAATTGGGACGGGAGCAGGAGAAGTATCAAAATGGATTTCAAATGAGGTGAAGAAACTAAAGGGAATCAGATCTAACTTAATCTCTATGAAAATATTTAGACTAATAAACGTCCAATTACAGCTATGGAAAACATGATGATCTATAAACAAATAAATCCTACTTGCAAAAGAGAAAATAATACTACAAGAAGGTAGACATGATTTATGAACAAGCAGAAAACTTATAAATATAATCTAAATTCTATTCTATATATTCCTTTAATAACCATATGAGTAAGAGAACAAATCGTATTACTATGAGCAATGATACTTAATCTATTAATACATTTAAAAATTCACATGCAAAGGAACAATGATTATAAATCAATACAAGAGATCAAAACACATGACATAATTCTAAGGCATAAGGTGAGAAGAAAGGAGAAAGAAGAATGAGGTTTAACAAGTAGTCTAAACAATCTCATCTAAGGATCTTAAGAGAAAATACAATCACTGTCTAACTACTACTATCAAGATAGAATCAGAAAACTAAGGAGATAAGCTCAAAACAGATTAAAGACACGCAGGGTTAAATGAAAGACTCGATAGTAGGTTGAAATGAAGGTCCGTATGAAAGGTAGAACAGGTTGTCTAAATGACAGTCTGTCTAAAGAAAATACTAAAATTTCGAGAAAACAGTGAATTCAAATGATCGGTTGAGAACAGCTGACTCATGCATATTCTAATGAAATGTGCAAGAGAAAAAATTAAAGCTACTTACTGATTAAATCTTATGGCAACATAATCTAAGCCAACTCATAATTCAAAAAGGAAATTACATCATTAAACAAACTGGAATATACTTGAGCAAAAATAGAAATAAACAAAGCTAAATTTATTGTGACTTAACCAAAGGGATCTAGTCTACAAATCAAACAATGAACTGTAAAAACTTTGAAAATGAATTTAGAAACTATTCTAGGTGCAACCGGTTGCTAACTTGTAAAGGAAAACTACATAATCAACATGGTAAAAATGAAATCTATACTACAAAAAGTAATTAACATAAATGATTATAGAAATGAAATTGCATAAACAACTTATAAATAAGACTATACTAGTTACAGAGAAAATAAAATAACGAAGCATACACAAAAAATGTAAAACTCTGGTTGTCGGGGGGCCCTCCCAGCAACTAGAGTAATGCCTTGCTAATGTAACATGATCATACACAGTGTAATAGAACTTTCATTAAACCAAAAGGTAGCATTACAGAGTTTTGTAATCAACTGGTAATATGGATAACTGTCTCGCTATCCTTACTAAATCCATTGATTCTATCAGCTACTAACCACGAGCTATCAACTATTAACATTCAATGATTAACTCTTTCTCACGTGAGATCATCTGTATATATAGTGTTTTTTACAGAAGGCGAGCAAGTCGACCCTTTCAGTGGTCGACTGCTCTTACGATAAGGCAATCATTATAACAAGTAATACATTGATAACTAATCTATGACACTTCCTTCTTCTTCGCAGATCTGGTTCCTCTCTGGCACGCGATGTGGCATATAATCTCAGTCTTAATTGGAGCCAGTGTCAATGTGTCACACAAAGACATTATATGAGTGTCCTTCCAGAAGGAGGCTCGTTCTAAGATGCTGGTGTGTGGTCACAACAATTTACGGACGTTACATACCTTTAACGCACAGGAATCCACTATCAGCAATGTGTGGTTGATTCAGTGGTTCAAACAATGAGTTGGACGATGCGTTGGATACACTCTGCGCACATATAGGATGAGTGCTATGTTGTTCGTTGGTTTGTTGAAGACCAAGATTATGCAAGAAAGTTTCATACATTATAATATCACCACATATTATCGAATTTAAACAAGAAAACCATGAAAGGATGCAAAATAAAACATAACTTACATAGATTAAAATATGGTCATACCTAATGCTGAATGGTGAACTGTATGGTACAAAAGATGCCAAAAGGTAACAAAACATGTGTTAATATGTAAAATATTTAGCCCAAAAATGGTGACAAAATGAGGACCAACACCAAGGATACAATAAAACTCAGCCAATCCAATATAGTTAGGTTTATCAGGCTTACACATGCAGTGATTTACACATAGCCAAAGTTTATACAAATCACAGCCAAGCCAACATATGGGTTTATCAGGCTACAAGCCAAGCCATCCTTCCAGTTTGGTTTATCATACTTACACAGGCAGTGGTTTACACTTAGACAAAATTCACATGAGACATAGCCAAGCCAACAGATGGGTTTATTAGGCTACTAGCCAAGCCATCCTTCCAGTTGGGTTTATTAGGCTTCCAAGGAGGTGGAAAGACTGACTGCTAAGCTAGTGAGCTCAATCTGAGAGCTATGGACACCTACACTAGATCTAGCCTGACTTCTAAACATTTACACACCTGTTGAGGCCTGGAAATTCGTAGGCAACAACAGCAAGGGATTCTCCCCAGTCAACGTTCCCAACTAGCCCGTGACTGTTTGGTGTATGGAATCCGTCCGGTTTGCAGTCCGACCACCGTAGGTCAAGTAACAAAAATAAAAGGTTCTACCGGTTGCGGCCCGGTCCACCCTATATATTTTTGTATTTTTTTACTTTAAGTATGATATGCAAGTGCCTATCTAAGATGCAGATTAATAAAGAGTGCAAGGAGTGGTCACAATGTGATGCGCAGGTTCTTACCTCTCGTCTTAAACTCTCTCACATCTAAATCACACACAACTAGGAAAACAACACTAACTAAGCTGTCCCTAGGGAGCAAGATATTAATTCATGAGTAATGTAATACTGTTCACATGTTAAGATAAATCACAGATAGTTGTTCTTAGAATCAAAACACATAAACATGAATAAAATATACATGACAAGATAGCTCATCAATCGTTAAAACCTCCATTACTCATAGTGGAAGTTATCACAGAATAAACCAGAGAACATTCAAATGAGAACATAGGTTCAGAGAATTGGAACGCTCTCACAGTTAATGAAACATAGTTGAAAAACGAAATAGTTCCCCTTCAACATTGTTCATTTAATCACATTCGAACCTTCCACACAGCACCTTATCCAACAGGAAAAATTTGTAATTTATTATTGTAAAACGAATTAGTTCCTCTTACAACCAATGACTCACAAGTTTTTCCAGGGAAAAATCCCCTCATTCCCTCTCGCTTTCCTATCTTTATACAAAAACAACAAAACCTCTAGGTTTCCCCCACCCCCTGACCTTCCGGCTCCCCGGACCGTTTTAATCTCATAGTTTTGACAGTTTGTGAGTGCTCATGATTTAGGCTATACGTTACATTTCGGATTTAATCTTATGAGTACTTCATATAACGGGACCAGCTCAGTAACTGCTGAAACCTTTTCCAAACTCGGGCGTCTGTTGCTATCGATTCCACTTTGTCTTTTATTCATCCCTTTTAAGATCCCGTTGATCTCAGAACATCTCTACCTATCACTTTTCAGCCAGCTTCCTTCTGCTTTGTCCTTCAACTATGTATTCTTTGTCGCAGTAACCTGAAGAATCTTCTGAGTCCGTCTGTAGTCAAAACAAAAATTCATCATTAACTCAGACTGCATATTTTCAACAAATGTAAACCATACTAATCAATCAAAATGAGGCCCTGTATCGCGCTCTCGTTGTGGAAACCTTAAAACGATAGAAAATGAAAACTTCGCCTCCCATGAAGCAGGGTAATAACACATACAGAACAAGCGGGAAAACCTTCACCGACGAGAAAAATCACTAAAGCATCGGTAGGATAGTTTAAATAACAGCCGCGACAGTGGACTTCAGATGGACAATGAGTTCCACGGGCCATTAAGTCTATCGGTGCCGAAAAGACTAAATGCCAAAGCATCGGGCAAGAAAACTCACTATCGGTGAGCGAAACGACATAAACGTCGGGAGGTTAGCGCATTGCATAGCCACAATGGCGGAAGATGAAAAGACTACGGGTTCCGCGGCAAATAAACCTACCAGCGAAAACCATAACAAACATCGGCAAGTGGAACAGTTAAAAGGCAGAACATTTAGTTTGCTCGGGAGCCGAAATGGCGGAAAACAATTAGACTACCACCTTCGACCAAAGAGATAAAACCTTTCGATATGGCGCAAAAACATCAGGCAACGTTAAGTGTTTGGAAAAACTCAAGGTTGTGCAACAGTCTAAAAGTTGGTCTCATCTTCAAAACAGCGGCATCATAGAGATCAAAAACCCCGACTCAAACTTCAATCAACCTCTGACAGCGCACAGCAATTCAACATAATAACGTCATAGCATGGTAAAGGTCAATGCTATCTGTCAGAACAATCATCGTTCATCTTCTGCAATGGTGGTCCCATAAGGAAATATGGCTCCGATGCGTTGTTTAAATGACCTCCGATCAACCAAACTAAACAAAAATGTTAAGTTCCAGAAAACTTTCGGCTGGGCAGCGATGAAAAAGTTTGTTTCACCTTCCAAAACAGCGGAGAAAACAAGAAATAGACTTCCGATATCAAAGAAAGAAAACGCAGATCAAAAGGGCAACATTTTAAATCCAATATTCAACTTCCACAACTCAAACAGTTTCAAACATAAGCAATTTTCCGAAAATCATGAAAACAGTTGACCTCAAAACAATCCAAACATGTAGCAGAGGGGAAACAAAAACAGATTTCATGGATCCAAACGATTATAGGCAAGATAAAAATTAAGAGGAGGGTCCAAAAATTCAAAAATTTGGGAAAACAGTTGCAGCTGCAACAATTGGCGACTACCTGTTGAGCCTAGAATTGGCCCCTTTTTAACCATCCTTGATCACCTTTTCTTCCCCTGTCCTACACCATTCAGTAAGCTAATTAGACCTGTTGTCCTCACTTTATTCCCCAAACTGCCAAGGTATGACTGATCATTGCTTTATCTTATTAATGCTTATGATTGTGATAATTAATGCTGTGTATCTCTCAATTGTGCTAACATGTTATGATTTATGAAGGTAGTTTGAGATAAGTGGACTACAGGAAGATGAGGCTAAACAAGTCTTGAAAGGAGGGATAATCGCCGCTCAAGATGATCCTCTGATCATCAATTAAGGCACGTGGTTCTAATGCAACATCTCAGACAGAGATGTGACAAGGCAGCTGTAACAGAATGCGCTACAATTGGAGATCTTTAGTACATGGCTGCGTGAGTATGAATGCGGTCAGAAGAGATTGCTACTCTTGGGTCAATTAATAGCTCTTCCGTATTTTCCATGTCTTTACCATGCCACGTTTGTAACAACTAGTGTTATTTAGGGCACCTGAAGATCAGAGATCTTCATGGCTGCCCTTTGTAATAGGATCGGATGTTATAATATGTATGTATAAATATGGGAAGCTGGCTCGACCCATGGGGTTGGAAGATAGATAATTCATTCATTGTATTAGCAATGGAAGCAACTTGTGTAATCTTTCTTTCTTTAATATAAGGATTTACCTCTGGTTTAAGGGAGCTTCACGTTGTTCAGCCAGCATCTCTGTGTGAAGGCTGGGCCCGCCTTCCACAGAGATTGCTGAGTTAATTTAGGACTTTTTAATTCAGTATTGTGTGATGTCTTGTTGACTCTATTTCCTTTGTACGCAGTTGTAGTAAGTGTGGATTTGCAGTATAATTGTGATTACATCTTCTTGAGATCAGTAAGTGGTACAGAGTGACAGTCGACTGAGTAGGAAACTCTCTTTGTGCAATTCATGTGGTAGTTATACACAGTGTGTTCATCTTGAATTTTTAAGTTGTTATCCCATGAATCCTTGCAATTTATCTTTCCTGTTATGATTGATTGACTTTCATTCCTGTAATTCAATTTCTTAGAGTAGCTGAACTCAATCATTTGCAATTAAATTCCTAGATTAATATTTGATTTACGTTTATGGCTTTCAAGAGTAATCAGATTGAATAGGTGAATTACTTGTTCTGGGATGTGAATAGGATTTCCTTTTTATCTGCAATTGTCATTTGAATCTTATATCATTTTTCTTCGATACATGGTAGGAAGTAATTGAGATTGTAGTATTTAGAAGATCAATGGGATTACACAGATTCTTGGGATGGGCATAGTTGTTAGAGGATAAGAGTGTTCAATTACAGTGATTGTGTGTTTAAGCATATACTGTGCATTTATCCTTTGAAATAAAAGACTTTCTCGGGTTGACAATAAATCTCGTATGCTCTGTATGTTGGTAATAATCTACCTGCATATCGGGTGCTCGACATTTTGGCGTCGTTGCCGGGGAAGGATAAAAATTAAACACTATCATTAGTTGCATCTGGTAATTGTTTCTAGTCAGTATTTTCTATTCTTTTTGCTGAAATGATTTGGCTTGCATGAATACGAGGAGGGTAAAACACGATCAACTCCCAACTCCCAAAACCCCACAAAATACTAACAGTGCAGGTGGCTTGGGTCACGGTCGAGGACCACCATTGGGCAGAAGGACATTCGTCGACGATCTTGTTGACAGAACTGATTCATCCACCAAGGCTTGCCATCAAGAAACTCCTATCAGAAGAAACCTTGTCGATGCTGGGGAGCCAGCGTCAGGGTCCACGATGGAGAATACACGAGCAGCCACGAATTCCTCGAATATCCCTGCAGAAGAAGACACAGCTGTTACAACTGGACCTGTTGGTAGAGGTCTGATCTACCACATTTATGAGAAGGTTGTAACTGAAGAAGAGTGGACGCAGTTCCACCAGAAGTTTACTGATCAGTGGAAAAACAAGGAAAAGAATGAGGAACAAAAGAAGGACGAAGAAAAGAACGCAGGAACGAATGAAGAGGAGAATACAGAAGAGGAGATGAGTAACAGACACGAGTTCGACGAGGGAGAGGCAATGGGGGAAAACTATCATCATGAAAATCACTCCCTGCCTGAAGGAATGATGGCCACACTACAATTTCTGATTCAGCAACCAGCGGGGGCAGCCCCTATGAAAAATATCTCACCATCGGTGTTGCCTCGCTTCCACGGAAAGGTGGCAAAAGATCCAGATGAATTCCTTTTTGAATTCGATATTCTCTGTCGCAAATATGATTACGTCACCGATGCACAAAAGCTAAAACTCTTCCCTGCCACCCTGAAGGACAACGCATTACGCTGGTTCATGAGCCTTGGGGGAGGAACTGTTGCTAATTGGGATAAAATGAAACATGTGTTCCTGGAGAAATATCAGGAATATTGCATCAACAAGGACAAAAGAGAGGAATTGTTCAAAATGGTGCAGAAGGAGGATGAAAGTTTGGAGGATTTTGTGGAAAGGCTGCCGTACAATGTGCAAAGAGCTGGGCAGATGAATATGGGGCTAAACGTGCTCAAGATAATATTGCTTCGTGGGATCAGGGATGATTAATCAGACATGTTAAATCTGTTAGCAAAGGGAGATATCTCCAAATAACTTTTTGGAAGATTGTGGAATTATGTAAGAGATACTCCAGGGGCTCTTCCAGGAACAATAAGCAGGATAAACGGGATAAGCTAGAACGTGATGTCTTTGACAGAACTCAGAAGTCGTCCAATGGAGGAGCTACCCATGCAGAGATAGGAAATCTCCTTGAAAATTTTAAGACAGAGATGATGAGCTCTATCTCCTCGGAGATCGATGTCCTGAAGGAAAAACAAAAACATGCTGTGGAGAATCTCACACTAGGTGTGTTTTGCCCCCGATGTAGAAAGAATCATCCACTGATCGAATTCCCACTTGATAAAGTAGAAGTATGTCAGCTGTGCGAGCTGAACCACGACATGAAAGAATGTCCCTCACTTCCCCAAGTGAAGGCTGTTCTACAGGCATCAACTCCAGAAGTGGAATCGGCCTATTTCATTGCATAGAAGAAACCTTGGCAGCCTCCAAATCAAGGTATGCCTCTAGACTCATTTCCATTTTTGAATAATATGAGCAATTGGAATAACATGCAAAATGTGAATACACAATTCCCTTCAAATTATGTTCAGTGGAATCCTTCCCAACCTGCAATGCAAAATTATAACTCATGGAGTCCCTGGACACAGCCACCACATCAACCTACGTCGTGGTCTCTTGGATGGAGAAATTTTCACCCCGAGAACCAATTTCCTCAACCACCTCCACCACAACAGTCACCACATTCTCCTCAATACCCTCAATTCCCTCAATATCCTCAATACCCACCTCAGCAGTCGCAGCTGCAGCTGCAGAATAATTCTGTCCCTAATATACCAATACAACCTTAGCTGCCTACCCAACCTAATCCTAACCCGAATAATAAAACAGTCCATCAATTGGAGACTATCAACATGTTGGCCTACTCTCTTTCCCCTGTACCTTGTAATGACATTCATTTACGATCTGGGAAAATAGTAGAACCCGTAATTACAGAAGATGCTCCACCTTCTGTGCATAAAGAAGGAGGAAGTTCACAGCATCCATCCGATACAGTTCCTATCATTGAAGATGCTGAGCATCCCTTAGATGGGATGGCTGAAACATCCAACGATAAATCTGACAATACACAGCCTACCCAGCTGATGAGGCAACCACCATACCCCGAGAGACTAATGCTACCAAGAATAGGGGGCAACCTCAGTTTAACCTCCTAGGAGAGTTAAGGAATCTTTATGTCAAAATCCCCCTTCTTCAAGCTCTTCAGGACGTGCCTATTTATGCTAGAACCGTTCGGGACCTATGCACTAAGAAACCAGGAAGGAAACACAGAGATCCTCCCACTTTTCACATCATAGGAAATTTATCTTCCTTGATAACAGGAAAGACCCCTGTGACTAAGTATGACGACCTTGGAAATCCTACTGTCACTGTACAGGTAGGACAGACACTAATACCCAACGTGCTAGTAGACTTAGGAGCGGCGATCAATGTCATAACCATGGAGACTGTAAAGAAGCTTGGGCTCACTAATCTTAGACCGACCCCCACCATTTTAGAATTGGCGGACAAATCCACCATTAGACCCGAAGGGATCCTGGACGACCTTGTCATCTCAGTAGATTCATTGGAGTACCCTGCTGACTTTTTGGTATTACAACCAAAATCGCAGCTGGGAGGACACCCATTGATCCTGGGGAGGCCTTGGTTCGCCACAGCTGATGCTTGCATCAGCTGTCAATCGGGGTCCATGTAGAAGGAGCAAGTTGACACAAGTCGACTTAAACGAAGACCGACTTAGTCGATCAGCTGACTAAGTCGATGGGACGACTTAGTCGATCAGCCGACTAAGTCGGTCGGCCGACTAAACTAGATGATTAAATCGGCTAACTAAAAGTCGTGTCGGTTCACCGAACCGACAGGTAGTTATTTTGTAACTGTTTGTAAATTGTATATATTAGGCTGTTGAGCCAAACGAGAACTCAGTTCAGTTCTCTGCCTTGTATGAACTCATTACAATAATATAATATGTTTTCCTATATGTTCTTGTCTCCTGTCTCTAATTTATAGATATATATGTTTTAGTATGTATTATTGGTAACCTTATGTGATCTGTGAGATTACAACATTGGTTCCGTTGCCGGTAGTACATGTTTGAAATATATGCTTACATATGATACCAGAGCAGGAGTTTAAGGACTAGTGGGACCGTAAAATTGCGAACTACTTGCAAAATTACGCGAGAAGGAACAGATTAACAGTTGCTGAAGCCAAAGCAAGATTTTTCACAGAGACGCATGAAAAATTTGTCGAATCAGTGCCACAAGTCTTCAAGCAACTTCTGGATGAGAAATCCGGATGAAACTAAAGAACAGCAGTTGCTAGAAAAACTGATCCGAGGAGTCCGAACAAATTTGTCAGAGTGGTCTGAGAAAATCGCCGACGACTTCTGTGAGGAGCAAGCAGTCGAAGACCGAACTTCTGTGGAAACTGTCAAAGAAAAATTTTACACATATTTCACTCAACAATTTTTGTGTTCCCTACCGACCTTGCTGTTCAAATTCTTGATAGAGAACGGAGCAGGCCACATCATTGAACCTCGTCCACCGCTGTGCGAACCGCCATCAAATACCAACTGGGCGGAGAAGCAAAAGAAGTGGGAGAAATTCATTGCCAAAAGAGAGTGGAAATACTTTATGAGCAACTAAATCGAACTATCTGGGCTTTCTAAAAGCGTCGGGTAGGCTATGGGGGGGTAGCTGGTCATGTGTCAGCGGTAGAGTATAGTGGATCCTAGTCGCCCTAGACCTGATAAACGTCACCAGTAATGAAAAGTCGACCAAAGAGGACCTCAAAAAAATAGTATTGTACGAAAGTATGTCGGACATCCAAAAACAAGAAAGGGACGAAAGACAGAAGAGAAGGGAAGCAAGACGTGAAAGAGCCGCAGGGCTGCACAGTGGACAAAACCCTAGGGAGGACGACCACGAAGAGAATCCGCCAGAGTCTGGTCATGACCGACAGGAAGAGGGCGTAGAGCAAGAGGTATCCCCTAAGGACGAAGAAGTGTGGATAGAGCAGCCAGAAGCTCTCCAGATAACAGCTCCCAACGAAGGAATAACCCTTTCCCCAACAAATCCACGTACTCGAATACAGACTATTGTCGAAGATGACCTCCAACTACGAGCTGGTGACTACAGCATATGGAGCCGACTAGGTGATGAAACATACACGGGTCGACACCTCATTATACGTCGACCGCTCGAAGGAAATTGGGTGACGTTTCAGGCGGCACCCTCCCTCCAGAGTATCCACTTGCAATTACCGACACATGAAGGAGCACCTGCCCCTCCAAATACAACTTTAGAAGAAATCGAACAAGCAGACCTGCGCACACCAAGTTGCAGTGGACCATTGACAGCCAAAGTTGACATCAGCCAACTACAGGTCGACGACGACTCGACAATCGACGGGAGCTCAAGATCCGTCGACCAAAATTCCGCAGGCTCGACTACATCAATAACCCCACCACTTTCACCACCACCCCCACCTCCACTTCCACCAAATTCTGAGAGCAGTGAAAGTGATTCAGACATGGGTCACGGATTGGCTCACATTCCTCTTTACGAGGGAGATGAAGACCCCAGATGACATTGGTTCGTTTGCAAGTCGACCTGGGAAGCAAACCAGGTAACAGATGAAGACCGACAAATGGCACAGTTCGCTGGAGCCTTATGGAAAAGGGCCTTGACATGGTACATGACCTTTTCGAAAAGGAAACCCAGACCAACGAAAGCTGATATTAAGGCGCAGTTCTTATCATTCTTCAAAACCCCAGATGCCAAGCACCTGGCCGCCAAAAAGCTCAAAACAACACAGCAAAAGCGAGGGGAGACAGTCCACGACTATGACAAACGTTGGAAGGACCTACTAATCCAACTAGATTACGTTATTGATGAACAGCTACTAATTCAATGGTTCCTTGCAGGATTATCACAGAAAGTACGTCGACATATCAGTCTGGAGACATTCAAAATGTATGAAGACGCGCTAACAAAATCTCTGCAGGTCGAGATAGACGAAGACATACCTGCCTATCCGATGGCCCACAGATTAGAGGAACAGCTCGAGAACGTGCAGAAGTCTTTGAAAGAACTAACCCTCAAGAATCAGGAAATCTGGTGTACCAACTGCTCGACGACCGGTCATTCGAAAGATAATTGTCGACAGCAATATAGCCGACAAGATGTCCGCTTCGTACATACCAAATCATTTTGCGATAATTGCCAGGAAAACGGCGATCATTCTACAAAAGATTGTCCGTTTAACATGAAGAATGGAAAATCTTCCTGGTGCGCCATCTGTGAGACTAAAATCCACAACACGGCCGACTGTCAGTTAAATCTGAAGAACCGACAGAACTACCAGGCGGTCTACCAAACGAATGCAGTAGCGCAAAACAATGAGCAAAACAATACAAACAACCAGAACGGACAAATATATGACGGCCGACGATATGAGCGCCGATACGACCACCGACGCCAGGGTTATGGAGGAAGAGGTCGATTCCCCGGGAATCGCGACATACGAACTCGTCGACCCACACAGTGCTTCATATGTTATAAAGAAGGGCACCGATATGCAGACTGTCCATACAAGGACAGGACTGGTCTTAAATTCTGTACATACTGTGGAGTAGGCGATCACTCATTGGAGGATTGTCCTACTATGTTAGAAAAAATCAATACGAAGAAAAATGTTAATGTCTTGTCTTGTGTACAAAAGCATGATGTACTAACTACTAAAAACTTACATATTGTTACATGACAAGGCACAAAAACAGGGCCTGATAACCCCCAAATTAGCAAGATTAAAGACACAAATGTTTATCCTGACCCTATAAATCAAAAACACACATATCAAGAGGCAACCCACATATTCCAAAACATTGCACAAAAAGAAGACCTCGTTAGCAGTCGACCTAACACAGTACAGCAATTAATCTATCTCACTCAAACAGACAAATCCATAGCCCAATTTATTGATTTATTGCATCAAATAAAAAGTACTAACCCCAAAAAACAAACTAAGAACATCTGCAGCCTAAACCAGAAAGACAAAAACGATGTCGACACACTTGTCGACCTAGAAATTGAAGGTTACCATGTCCGACAAGTAGTGCTTGACTTCGGGTCTCAGGTAAATATAATGACCTGGGATACATGGGAAAAGATGGGAAAACCTCGACTCTACGAGTCAGGCATCTACCTAAAACTCACCGACCAAGGTCTCATTGAACCCATTGGGGTTTGGAAAAATGTCGACACGACCATCAAAGGAATTTAGACCAAGGTTGATTTTGAAATCATTGACCCAAAAGAGGGATCTAGTTCATTCCCCGCGCTAGTCGGTCGACCTTGGGGACGGAAGATGAAAGCCTCCATATCCTTAGATAAAGAACGAATCAAGTTCAAAGGAAATGGTCACAAAGTCATTGTACCCATTAATCCTTCCCAAGGAGAACCTTGGACCGAACCGATTGATGAGGAATTCGATGTCAGACAATTGTACCAGATTAAAAAAAATACGAACTACACAGATCCCAACATCCATGGAGAACTTCACTTAGGTAACCAAGACTCAATTGGTTATAACTCAGATGTTGAACTGTATCACTGGAAGATGGAAAATTACGAAACACAAGCAAGAGGGTGCTAGACTATACAAAAAGTACAGAAAAAAACCACCCAATAGTGCTTCATAGTATCCATTATCCCCAAAAATTTTGAAAAAAAAGTAAGGGAACGACCTACCTTACAACCAACCAACTTAAACACTACACAACTACCCAGGTATAAGGAGAGGGAATCCCCAGTCATGCACATTGAACAAGTATCTAAGAATATTGGAGAACATGGTCGACTCCAAAGCTTAGTCGAAACATTCACAGGTAAAGCAGCAAGATGGTGGGATACCCATCAGACAAAACTTCAGACCTAGACAACTGCTTCAACTTTCTTTGTCAAATGGTTTGGTGGCCAGAATTTAACCCAGCAAGCCTAGATCCCTACCTTTACCCAAGGAAAAAACCCAGAAGAACACATTAATACTTGTGAAAAGGAGTGGACAAGACTTTGATATAAAGATGAGAGAACTTGGCCCCATTTGTTCCCTTCAACCCTAGCTGACTTACCCAATAAGTGGTATAAGATGGAGGAAGCTAGAGGTGAAACCTTCTTTTGGCAGGAACTCAAGGAAAATTTTATCAAAGACTTCCAGTTCATACCTCAAAACAAAAAATTGGTCGAGACAGCACAGCAAATCAAACAATTTCTCCAACCGACAGAAAAACAACCCTCCCAGAACCACCGACAGATCAAGGACTGTAACAATATACAAACAGAGTCCAAACCAAAAGTGACCCGTTTACACTTAGAAAATGAACACACTAAAGGCAAGAGCTTCAAATGGAAAACCCACCATATTGAAACAACAAAACCTATCCATTCAGTGCTGAAAGTCGAGACCACCGACAAACCAGATCTTGACAGAATGACTGCAGCCGACTTTCCAGCTACATTCTCACAATTCAAAGAAGGAAGTTGGCCGATCAATGAAGCTAAAGCACCAGAGTGGCTAGATGCCAAAGTGAAAACAAAATAGGTCGACATTTCCAATGATAACCGACCAAAAATAGCCAAGATTGGTGAGTACTGGAATGAACAACAGACCACCGAAATAGTGAACTTACTTAGAGAATTCCAAGATGTATTTGCCAGGGATTATAAAGACTTAAAAGGGCTAGTACAGCAAATGGGAGAAATGAAAATAGATACTAAACCTGATGTCCGACCTGTCAAGAAAATACCTTATAAACTAGCTCACAAGTACAAGGAGATAGTTAAAAAGGAAATCGACAACATGTTAGCAGCAGGGATCATTTACCCCATCGACCAGTCTGAATGGGAAAGTCCTATGGTCATCCAGCCTAAGAAACATGACCCGACAAGGTTACGAATTTGTGTCGACTTTAGGGAGCTCAACAAAGTAACATTAACAGATCCATTCCCAACCCCCTACGCTGATGAAATCTTGAATGAAGTTGCAGGCCATGAATGCTACTCATTCACAGATGGATTCTCAGGATACAACCAAGTACCCATAGCAAAAGAAGATCAAAAGAAGACCACATTTGTCTGTGAATTTGATTCCTTTGCTTACAGAGTTATGCCTTTTGGTTTGCAGAATGCACCTGCAGTGTTTTCCCAAATTGTTGTCAAGACTTTCCAAGAATACATATATAAGACCATGGCAGTATACTTCGACGACTGGACTATCTACTCCACCTTAAAAGATCACTGCAAATGGCTTCGACTTATGCTGGAGAGATGTCGACAGATTCAACTCTCCCTGAATATTAAGAAATGTATCTTCATGACTCCCATAGGCATACTCTTGGGGCATATTGTCTGTAAAGATGGTATCAAGGTTGACTTTGCTAAAATTAAAATCATCCTCGACTTGAAACCACCAATAAACCCTAAACAAGTCAGGGTGTTACTTGGACATACAGGATATTATAGGAAGTTCATAAGACACTACTCAGATATGACCTATCCTTTAGAAGAACTACTAAAGGAATACCAAGAGTTTAAATGGACAGAGGAATGCCAAATCTCCTTCGACAAACTGAAAAGAAAACTGGTCAAAGCCCCAATACTCAAATTCCCAAACTGGTCGACCAAATTCCATGTACATATTGATGCATCAGGAATCGCAATCGGAGCCATCATAACTCAACCAAGGGATGATGGGATGGATTACCCTATAGTTTACAGCAGTCGAAAATTAAATAAGTCTGAAAGGAACTATTCGACCACTGAAAGAGAAGCCCTAGGTATGGTCTTTTCCCTCCAAAAGTATCGACATTAACTCTTGGCCAACCCCTTCACATTTTATTCCGACCATCAAGCCTTGAAATACCTCATCAATAAACCCCTTCATCATGGGAGAATTTGTCGGTGGCTACTTCTTTTTCAAGAATTTGAGTTTGAAGTCGTGGTCCGACCAGGAAAGTTAAATGTCGGGCCCGACCATCTATCCCGTTTAGACATAGGAGAGGAAGCGATCGGAGTCAACGATGACTTGCCGGATGCACATCTATTTCGCATAGAAGCAATGCCAGAAGAACTTGAAGAAATAGCTCAGTTCTTAGAGACAGGTCAGCCACCAGAAGGTCTGAACACTAAGAAAAAACAAATCTTAGCTATGAAGGCTGCACCTTACAGCCTCATCAATGGATTTCTATACAAAATAGGGTTAGACGACATTCTCAGGAGGTGTGTACTCGCCCATGAACGAGACCAAATCATGCATGAAGCACACTATGGACCTGCAGGAGGACACTTTCAAGCAGATACAACTGCAAGAAAAATCCAACAGTCAGGATTATGGTGGCCGATGATCCACAGAGATTGCAAGAACTTTGTTAGTCGATGTGACTGCTATCAATGACTTGGTCGACCTCTACCGAGCATAGAGATGCCCTTGATATCTGTAAACCCTAGTCTCACATTCGAAATCTGGGCTATAGACTTCATAGGACCATTTCCTATCCCATCCAAACGATCAGGTGCAAGATATATTATCACGGCAGTAGAATATGTCACTAAATGGGCAGAAGCTGAACCCGTCGACACATGTTCAAGTGAGGTAGCTGCTAAATTTATCTACAAAAACATCATCACTAGATTCAGGTGTCCACTCACATTTATCAGCGACCAAGGATCACACTTTATCAACAAAACCATCAAAAATTTGACCGACCAATTTCACATCAACCATCGACGGAGTACAGCATACCACCCTCAGTCGAATGGTGCGATTGAAGCTTTCAATAAAACATTGACCAAAGGGTTAACCAAAATATGCAGTACCGACAAAGATGACTGGGACGAGAAAATCCCTGCGGTTCTCTGGGCATATAGGACAGCATATAAACGGTCGACCGATCAAACCCCCTTTCGACTAGTCTACGGGCAAGAAGCAGTCGTCCCCCTACATTTCTGACAGCAGACACCTATTATTGCAACTATTACATGTCGATGTCGAACACGCAATAAAGGACCGACTATTTCAACTTAGCAAGCTGGAAGAACACAGACTCATAGCCATACAACACCAAGGGATTCACAATCAACAGCAGAAATCATGGCACGACCGCAACATCAAAAATAAAAACCTGTCGGTCAGAGACTTTGCATTACTCTATAATAGGCGAGTCAAAGGAAAACCCAAGAAACTCCACAAATAATGGATGGGACCTTACCTTGTCGAAGAGATACACCCCAATGGTTCAGTCCGACTAAAAACATTGCAGGGCCTAGTATTTCGGAAGCTCGTTAATGGAGCCCGACTCAAACATTACAAAAACTGGGGAAAAAAAAAACGACCTTAACCGTCAATCAAAACCCATAAAAAGCTAAAAATTCCAAAACAAAGTAATACACCCGACACAACAAAACATGACAGGAACTCACTACTTCGACAACCGACATCATCACCTCCAACCATCTTCATCGACCAATCGGGTCGACCATTTTCTGCACCGACACCGGCCGACGACCTTGAAAGTCCCATTACGCATTTATGACTTCGAGCACCGAAAGCAATTCACCATTCCTCCCCACTCACGTATTGCAGCTGGAACGTCAATTCTGCCATTAATACATCCATTCCCACACGCAGTCACACCATTGCCTATAAATACGGGACCGTCGAAGGTTCATTCACCACACCCTTTACATACAGAGCACTCGCACAATCAGTCGACTAAAAACCCAGAAACCTAGAATCAACTCGACCAAACCGACATAATGGCCCCCACGCAGCCCGAGCAGCAACAAAGGCCAAAGAGCTCCAGGCTAAGGATACACCCTTGATCTGTCGACTGAAACATATCAAAAAGGCAAAAGTACAGGAGGGACAATGGCAGAAACTCTGGACCGAAATCCAAGAATGGGCCTTCGTCGACAAGAAGATGACCCAAGCAGCTGAAAAAGTTCGACGAAGCACCATCTTCAATTATCCCAATGCACCACTGATGGCAAGTTTTGGTGGGACAAAAGAAGCCGCCGTCAAGTTTATCATCAGTCGCTACCACAACGGTCGGTTCTACTTCGACCGACCAGTCGACATTAGCAGAGATATCATCTCCGAGCTAACTGGCCTGTCGAACCAAGGAAACCCTGTACCAATCGGCATTAAGGAAGGATTGGTCGAAGAACTCATAGGATCACCGTCTGGGAAAAATTCTAAAGGATTGATGATCGGGCAGATTGCCACTCGGACGCCACAGATTGTGGCCAATATCATTGCCATCACCCTGACTTTAGCAGGTCGAAGTAGCGACCTTAAATTGGAAATGTTGGAGGCCGTCGACACAATTGCCACCGTCGGTCGCATCTACCGATGGGGAGATTATGTCGCCGACATGATAAAAAGCATCTGTGAATGATGTCAAGAGACGGGAGGAATCATCAAGTTCCCCTCTTTAATCCTTTGGATCGTCATGTACCACATCTGTCCGGAGGGAAGTCCATTTTTCTGGGAGTCGACCAAATTCCACATGAACAGGTTCAAACCCTTCTCTCTAAAAGGAACTCCGCGTGAGTTGGCGCAAGGAAAAATATTTCTAGAAAACTAGTTCCAACAGTTGAAGCTTCGCACGACCAGATGGCGGGTGCCTCAAAACATCCATCGCAATCTACCGACGAAGTCTCACATACAGTTGGAGATCGACCATACAGCGGTCAGGTACATGCAGGGTGACCACCCCAAGGCCGCCGCCCTCGATTACTACCCGACTGCCGAGCAAATCTTCCGAGAGCTGACTCGCCAGGCAAAGACCAAAATACCAGTGCCCAAGGCAACCAAACAGGTCGCCTTCTCAGTAATGGAGCCACTGACCGACCAGGAGAAAGAGGAATATTACGAGTTAAATCTATACATAAGTACATTTGTGTCGGAGGACACCCCGGTCAAACCCCATGGTCGGTTACAAATAACCATAAAACCTCCAACCAGAGTCGACCCTCAGCCGACAGAACAACAGCAGCAAGAGCAACCATCGAAAGAACAACAGCCGACGGAACCACAACCACAACAGCAAGCAAACCCTCCGGCCCCAGTAAGCGTCGCCCCAACTCAAGTACCGACGACTGGAGTCGAGCAAGATAACCCTGAATATGCTTTGTCAAAAGGCATAATAAAGAAATTGGCCGCTGAGATAG
This sequence comes from Pseudotsuga menziesii, assembly GCA_001517045.1. NCBI lineage: Eukaryota > Viridiplantae > Streptophyta > Pinopsida > Pinales > Pinaceae > Pseudotsuga > Pseudotsuga menziesii. Next base: position 682,921 of record LPNX010271480.1, on the reverse strand, counting down.
TTGCCGCCAGAAGGAAAATCAGAGCACAAAAAGTACAGCAGGGTAAAGGTAAGCGCAAGCTTGTCGTCGAGTCATCTGACGATGAGGAAGAGCTAATAGCTGCAGCCATCGACATTGTCGAGGATGTAACTGCAAACAAAGTACCAATTGAAACTCAGTTTCAATGATTTCTGGAAGCAGGAGCCCCTGAAGGTCAACCAAAGAAGGCCAAAATAACGACGACTCCTGAAGACATAGTCGACCTTGTGTCGACCCCCCCACCCCCATCTCCGACACCAGTAGTCGAGGAGCAAGCATCGGCACAGCAATCGATCATCCCCCTCAATTTATACCAAAGAGAAATACCAGAGACAGTCAAAGCAAAAGTCGAAAAGGACAAGGAGCTCAAAGCTTTCTTCGAGACGCTGCCTGAGCTGTTTCAGTCGGCGCAGAAAATTCAAACAACGGTTCCTCTATACGCAAGTCAGAAGATCTATGCACAAACCACGTCGACATTTATATGAAACACTCAAGAAGGTGACATCATTGGAGAAGTTCAGTCTGTCACAGATCAAGTCGGCCCAGAAACCCAAAACGACCGACCCACTACATCGTCGGAAGCAGATATCTCTTCCGAAAGCCCACGACCCACTTCCGCTAACCCCACTACCCCCAACCACTCCCCCACTCCATCTCCACCCCCCCCCTCACCCTCCCCCCCCCCCCCCCCCCCGCCATCACCATCCCCTCCACCCCCACCACCCCCTGATTCCCAGCCAGATATACCCCAACCAACTACATCCTCTCAACCAGAAGCAACCATACCAACTCCTCAGCCAGAAAAACCATCGACTTCAAACCCTCCAACCACCAAAACCCCCTCAACTGCTGCAGGTACCAAGGAAAAAGAAACAGAAAAACAAAAGAAGAAGAAAGAGCATCATCCTTCCAGACTTCGGATTGGCTTAAAGGATGCAAGCTCGTTGACCGACACAGAGGTCGGATAACTCCTCAAGACATTGGCCAAGGAAGCAAAGACGAGGACGGCACGAAAAACTAAAGATCTCTCGAACAAAAATGCAGAACAAGTCGAGTTTCTCGGCAAATATAGAGCTCTAGCGCAATATGTGATACCAGGCCCTATTGAAGTAGACACGAATCGACCGTTAGAAAGAGCATATCGGCTCTTCGATACCATGGTATCGACCGTCCAAGCCCGTCTTCAAGAGACTAAGGAAGAGTAGAAAGAAGAGACTACCCGACTACTACTAGCACAGCACACCACCTTCTCAGAGGCATACAAAGTGCTACAGGACCACATGGAGGAATCTATTGTGACCGAAGAAGTCTTAAGAGACTGGCCTACTCACTATGGGCAAGTCTATCAATAGACCCGGCAAACTCGTCAAGGCATTCAGGCTTTGGAGGGCAGGAAGACGACAGAGGCAGCACTCAGGCAGACGATATAAGAACAAATTGTGCTAGAGACAACCAAGCTGCAAAAGTTGGAACAAGAAGCACACCAGTGGGTCCAACAAGCACTTTCGAACTTCGATAAAGTCGACATCATCTACCCGCAGATGAAAAGACTTCTCAACACAGCTGACGAACAGAACCAGATCCTGGGCCCCAACATGGAGAAGATCGCGGAAGTCCCACTCTCTGAAAAGATGTCGGTCCTGTCCCACTTGACTACACTAACGATCAACATCCAGAAAGCCTTACAGAGTTGGAAGGATTTTCAGCATCACCTTGCCATCACCGCTCTAGCCATTGTCGAGGTCTGCGTCCATAAAAGGCCAACCATTCATCTACACAGCCCTCCACAATAGCATTTTGAAGAATCTGACACAGACATAATTTTTTGTACCTCCCTGTTTCTTCAGGATGAAGAAACGTTTTGTTCGTGGGGGAGATGTAGAAGGAGCAATTCGACACAAGTTGACTTGAATGAAGACTGACTTAGTCGATCAGCCGACTAAGTCGATGGGCCAACTTAGTCGATCAGCCGACTAAGTCGGTCGGCCGGCTAAACTAGATGATTAAGTCGGCTAACTAAAAGTCATGTCGGTTCACCGAACCGACAGGTAGTTATTTTGTAATTGTTTGTAAATTGTATATATTAGGCTGTTGAGCCAAACGACAACTCAATTCAGTTCTCTGCCTTGTATGAACTCATTACAATAATATAATCTGTTTTCCTATATGTTCTTGTCTCCTGTCTCTGATTTATAGATATATATGTTTTAGTATGTATTATTGGTAACCTTATGTGATCTGTGAGATTACAACAGTCCATGACCATATCTGATGGTACGGAGACTAAAATCCTCACCCTTTATCCTCCATCTTGGCCAAGTCTAGAGGCTGAAACTTCCCTTTGGATAGAGCAGGAGGAGGAGGAGGAGGAGGAGGATGTTCAGCCACTACTAACTATAGGGAAGGCCTTAACTTTTAAAAACGAAACAGAAGACGATGCTATTAGTAATTTTATTAGTGAACCCACTCTAGTTGATAAAGAGGTCTATCAAATCCTGAACATTACCCTGGGCAAGGAAGAACAAGAAAATCTTACGGAAGAAGCACTAGTCGATGACACAAACATCATCCCAGTTTTGAAAAATTCAAAAAGTATTCCTATTGAGATAGAGTCTGGAAAAACCTTGAATATCAATCCTAGCCTGTCCTCAGAGGAACAGAAACGCCTAATCGGCCTCTTGAAAGAACACAAGGGGACGTTCGCCTGGGAGTATATAGACATGAGGGGTATTCCCTCTAATTTGTGCACCCATCATATTTATATTAAAAGTGACTCCCGACCTGTGTGTCAACCCCAACGACGCATGAACCCCAATCTGAGGGATATAGTGAAGGAAGAAATCCAGAAACTTTTGGAAGCAGGATTTATATATCCTATTTCGGATAGTGAGTGGGTTTCCCCACTCATAATTGTGCCCAAGAAAAATGGTAAATGGAGGGTCTGTGTTGATTATAGGGAACTGAACAAAGCCACCCAAAAGGATCATTTTCCTTTGCCCTTTATTGACCAAGTACTTGATACCCTATCAGGGAAGAAGTTCTTCTCCTTCCTAGATGGGTTCAGCGAGTACAACCAAATTCAGATTGCTCCTGAGGACCAAAATAATACCACCTTCACTTGCCCCTGGGGAACGTTTGCCTACAGAGTGCTTCCCTTTGGTTTATGTAACGCACCGGCAACGTTTCAAAGACCTGTAATTGGCATATTCTCTGAATTAGTTAATGATAGTATGGAAATCTTTATGGACGATTTTACTCCCTATGGCAAGGATTTTGAGGAAGCGCTGGAAAATTTAAAGAATGTTTTAATTCACTGTGAACAGACTCAGCTCTCGTTAAGCACCGAAAAGTGTCATATGATGATGAGTGAGGGGGTGGTATTAGAGCATTTCATCTCTGCCAATGGCATTCAGGTGGACCCTCCAAAAATCAAGGTGATAAAAAATCTACCTACCCCTTCAACTCAGAAAGAGGTGCGAAGTTTTCTGGGACATGCTAGATATTACCAAAGGTTTATAGAAAACTTCTCCAAACATGCTTCTCCTTTGTTCTCTCTGTTAACGAAGGATGCACAGTTTGTGTGGAGTGAAGCATGCCAGACAGCGTTTGATAAGCTTAAGGAAAAACTGTCCACAGCTCCTATCCTAAGGGGACCTAATTGGACCCTACCCTTCCATATTTCTTCAGATGCCTCTGATACCGCCATTGGAGCAGTATTAGGACAGCAGGATGGTCAAGTACCTTATGCCATCTATTATGTTAGTAAAAACTTAGCCCCTACTGAACTTAATTATACTGTTACCAAGAAATAATTCCTAGATATTGTCTACTCTATCAATAAATTTCGACATTACATCACTGGGTATCCTACATTTGTGCACATTGACCACTCTGCCGTTAAATACTTAATGAACAAACCTGTCACCAATGCCAGAGTGACCAGGTGGCTCTTGTTATTGCAGGAATTTGATATTACCATTATAGATAAACCTGGGAAAGAAAATGTTGTTGCTGGTTTTTTATCTCGTGTCACTAACAGTGATGATAGTTTTCCTGTTGAGGACTCTTTTCCAGATGAACATCTATTCGTACTTTCAGCTCATTCCCCCTGGTATGCAGACGTCGCTAATTATTTGGTTGCAGGAAAGCTCCCGCCACATATGTCTAAACGAGAAAAGAGAAAAATCATTCAGCAAAGTGCCAGGTATTGTTGGATAAACGGTCATCTCTTCTACACAGGACCTGATCTTGAGATTAGGAGATGTGTGAGAGAAGATGAGATCTTCCATATACTGAAAGCCTGTCACGATGGGCCTTGTGGGTAACACTTTGCAGACAAAAGAACAGGGCATAAAGCACTGCGGATGGGCTACTATTGGCCGAATCTTTTCAGGGACACTAAAAGGTATGTTCAGTCCTGTGACAGTTGCCAAAGGATGGGCAAGCCTAATAAAACAGATCAGATGCCTCTACAACCTCAAGTAGTAGTTGAACCATTTGATAGATGGGCACTGGATTTTGTTGGCCCTATCAATCCTCCTTCCAGACAGAAAGTTTACATTCTAGTTTGTACTGATTATATGACCAAGTGGGTAGAGGCTGTAGCTTTGGCTAAGGCTAACGACCAGGCGGTGATTAATTTTCTATACAGCGATATCTTTACCCGCTTTGGGGTACCGAAGGAAGTAGTTACCGATGGGGGACCACAATTCATGTCACACCAATTTGAATCCTTGCTCCGGAAGTATCATGTGCAGCATAGGGTGGCTTCACCTTATCACCCCCAGGACAATGGCCAGGTGGAGATTACCAATAAAGTTATTGAAGCCATCCTTACTAAAACAGTTAAGAGCCATCAAAAGGATTGGGCTGACAGGCTTCCGAAAGCACTGTGGGCATATCGCACGACTTGGCGCAACACCACAGGTTTCTCTCCTTACGATTTAGCGTATGGAAAGAGTGTCATCTTTCCAATTGAGTTTGAAATCAAAACCCTAAAGACAGCCACCGAAATGAATCTGGATGTAACACAAGCCCAGAAGAGAAGATTGAATCAACTAAACGAATTGGATGAGAAGCGGTTAGCTGCAGTGGACCAGACTGTGCTGCTTCAGCAATAGAGATCCAATTGGCATGACCGATTTATTAAAAAGAAAGTCTTCTGGGAGGGAGACTGGGCGTTACTATATGACTCCAGGTTCAAAATGGATTTTAAAGGTAAATTACGTACAAGGTGGCTAGGTCCATACTTGGTCGACAGGTTATTTGACAACGGCACTGTCCGTCTGGTGACCATTGATGAGAACCGCATACCATTATTTGCTAATGGCCACGGACTACGACTGTATCCTAAGCCTATTTCGAAAGATGCATTCATTTCACAAATTACCGCCGATCCATATTATCAGCTGGCACCAGGGCAGGAACTTCTCTCTGCCTTTGCCAATCCTTAAACTGTAAATCACATTTGAATTATTGTACATAAATAATTTTATTTTTCTGCTGCATTTTATATTGTTTTTCCCTTTTGCATTTGATATTTTTGTTTGCTGTGGTTTTTCAAAAATTGGCAGGGAAGCGCCAGGAGAATGACCAAACTGGGCCTGTCGAACGGGAGTCGTTTTCCCATGCCTTCCTTCAAAATAAATTTTTCGGCAGCCGTGAACCATTTCCCGGCGGCTGCGACATCTTTTTCGGTGGCTGCGACATATTTCCCAGCGGCCATAAAAATTTTCCCTGGCAGCCGTGACTTTTTTTCCCGATCACCGTAAAATCCTTTTTCCGCCAGCCGTGAACCATTTCCCGATGGCTGCAACATCTTTTCCGACGGCTGCGACATATTTCCCGACGGCCGTAAAACTTTTCCCTGGCAGCTGTGATTCCTTTTTTCCGATCACCGTAAAATCCTTTTTCCGGCGGCCATGAACCATTTCCCAGCGGCTGCGACATCTTTTCCAGCGGCTGCGACATATTTCCTGGCGGCCGTAAAACTTTTCCCTGGCAGCCGTGACTTTTCCTGATGACCGTAAATCCTTTTCCCGACGGTCATGAACCTTTCCTGGCGGCTGCAACATCTTTTTTCGTCAGCTGCGATATCCTTTCTAGCAACTGCAGTTCTACTCTATTGGCGGATGTCTCCAGCATTAAAAGCCACCTTTTATTTTAAAACTTGAAAACTTGGAGTGGTAACTCCTGTGTTAACGGAAAAATTTGCTTCAACCTGCTTGATATGGCCCTGATTCATCCTACTCATGCCGGCGAACTAGGCCATACGATGACAGCCTTGTTCATAATTCCAACCCCGGGGATGCGATGGTTTATGTTTCATTGGCGGAAGGAATTATTGCATTATCCTGGTCATCATGATCAAATTAATGTCCGCGCACGAGTTCGGCTTCGCGACGTCAACAACCGCACGTTCCACCATTCTCAGAAGGATATCCGACGCACAGTCTCACGAGGTATGGCTTTGATTTATCACGTGATTAAGTGTGGATATGATTTAACGATATCAGTCGTACATTTATTCGTATCACCATTATGGCCTAATTAACCATTTCCCTCGTGCGACGTAAACACTAATAACCGCCACCTTCCCCAATTTGGATTAAAATTTCGAACGTTTTTTCATGCTAAACTTTCCAAATTTGCCCATTTTCTCAACATCTCCGCTCAGTGATTCGTGCATCCTCTGCGCTGCAACCTCCATTCTCGGACTCTGTAATCCGTGGAGTAGCAACCTCAGTCTGCAGCCAGGATCAGGGGGATTCCAGCTCGTCATGAACCTTTGAATACACAGGAACTCAGAAAAAATCCTGCAGTTTTTGCCATCTTTCAAGCCGTTGGCTAGATCGAATTTTTTGAGCGACTACATGGATTCAATCGGGAGGCAGCTTTGCAATTTGCTTTAAACCTCACAGAAACTCACTCCGAGGTGTGGGGGCTGCGCATAGAAGTCTCCGAGGCCATTATATCCGAGGTTACTGCCATCCCGCAGGTGGGAAGGGCATGGTTTGGACGACGAGTCCCCACGGCAACTGCATTGGAATCATTTTTAGTAGAGGGGGAGCAAGTTTAATCATCAAGAAGAGGGATCGCACTGCACTCATTGCCGCGACCATGGGACCAGGTGGCTATGTTTCTCAAGAAATACATCACTTGAGAAGGTAGGTACCAAACTGTTTATAATTCTGAACTGTCTTTACTTTCTCATCTCCGCCATGGCACTTTAGTGAACATTCCATACTATCTGCTTCATGACTTGCGTCATATGGCGGCATTCGTCCAAGATGCTAAGCATCCATTTGCCTCCCTGACCCACCATGGTCTCATCAAATTAATAAATTTAAGAACCCTTGCCCAGCATAATATAACATGGGAACAATTCATAGCTCGAGCTCAGGAACCCGCTCCCTTGCTGGGTGTCCCAATGGAACAGGAACAGGTTCAACCACAGCAGGAGGACCGGAGTCCCTCCAATATAGTTGGGGGGAGGGATGAAACTGCATCAGAAGAAGAGCAACCGGGGGCACAAGCAGAGCAATTGGGGGAGGGTGTAGATAAAAACCTTGTGGAAAACCCTGACAACAAGGCAGCTCTGACAGCAGAAGGTGAAATTGGAGCAGCACTAAATGCTGCGACAATTGAACCTGAAGGTGACAGAGCCAGGGAAATAGAAGAAAATATCGAGCTAGTAACCATTGAATCCTCACCTGAGTGGGGAGGAGGAACTTTAATTGAGGAAGAACAGCATGAGGAGCAAGAAAAAATCCCTTCGACCTCAGCTGTGAATCCTAATATCCTAGCTCCACAAAAGAAAACACCACAAAGAAGAAGAAAGAGATCAATCAAGGAACTTAACATAACCTCACCAATCAGAAGGAAAAGAACTAAATCAGCTGCAGCAGCAGAGGCAGCCAGAAAAAGATGGGCAACCCTAGAGGCACAGGTTGAGTTCCCGATCCTTGTACCGAGGCCAATGGATGCTCCACAAGGGCCAGTTGAAGAAGATCCCCGATTTGAAGAACTTCTAGCTGAGAATGCATTATTAAAAGAGGACGTCCAAGTACTTCGAATGGAATTGGAAACATGGAAGGAAAGCAGAAAACAAGGTGAAAGAAAAATGTATACATTGGCGAAGGCTGCAGACCAACTGGAGGAATCGAACTCTACCGACCCTGGAGAGGAAGATGAGAGAGTAATCTGTCCCAACTGTAGGGAAATCTTCAAGGAGGCAGGCCACAAGATTATAATTCGCACCTGTACAGCACAATAGTCCGCGCCCACAATGGAGGAAGCTGCAGAAAAAGAAGATGTTGTCACACAAGAACCAGCATCTTTAACCATCCGTGCTGAAGTTGCCACCAATTCTGTGACAAAGGAGCTAAAGGATGAAATCATGTATGATGATGGGGATAGAGATTGCACTGTAACCCCAGAATGATCCCATGACATAGAGGTTATAGAGGCTGAGCCACAAAGGAAAGACATTGATGAACTTGAACAGGGTGCTGTAACACAAGAACCAGCATCCCTGAGTATACTTGTCCAATTGGCCGAGCAAATGGGAGAAGAACCTGGGATGGAGGACACTCTGGAGCTTAATGAAGAACTTTGCACAGTAACCCCAGAATGTTCCCAGGATACAAATCTCATAGGAGAATAATTGCAACAACAGGAGGATGAAGGGGTAAGCCAGGATGTTGCTACACAAGAACCAACATCCTTGGAGGTTACAGCAAGGACTCCTGAATTGCAATTAGAAGATAACCCTGGAATGGATTTCATGCTCGATATACATTGGAGCGAGGATGAACAGGTACAGACACAATCCTCAGGTGACACTGAAATCCTTGAGGAGGAGCTGCACACTGAGGAAGATATCCAATCTCAGCAGCAGAAGGACAAGGAAGACATTGTTACATAAGAACCAGTGTCTCTAGAAGCAATGAATGAAGTTGTTGAAGAGAATCTAAGGGATGTTGCTATCACACAAGAACCAGCAACTCTTCAATCAAATTCGGAAATGCAGGTTACCCAAGAAAAAGACACTGTTACACAAGAACCAATGTCTCTTGGAACAATGGACGTGGCTGTTGAAGAAAATCCAGGAGGAGTCGTTGTCACACAAGAACCAGCAACTCTTGAACCAAATTCAGAAATGCAGGGTCCCCAAGAGGAAGACACTGTCACACAAGAACCAGTGTCTCCAGAAGCAATGGATGTAGCTGATGAGGAGAATCCAAGGGAAGTTGCTGTCACAGAAGAACCAGCAACTCTTGAACCAATTTCAGAAATGCAGGGTCCCCAAGAAGAAGACACTGTCACACAAGAACCAGTGTCTCCAGAAGCAATGGATGTAGATGCTGAAGAAAGTCCAAAGGAAGTTATTGTAACACAAGAACCAGCAACTCTCATAGTAAACTTAGATGTGCTAGAAGACACTGTCCCACAAGAAACAGTGCTTCTACCCCTTAGAAATTTCATTGACTTGGACTCAGATTAAGACGAGCATCATAAAAAGGAAATCTTGAACCTGGTAGCCGAAGTCTCAACTCTGAGAATGGAGGTGACCAAATGGAAAAGCCAAGTGGAGGAGTATCAGAAAGGGATGATTTCTCTCAGCGAGCATAGAAAAATCATCAGGGGATTGGAAGAGAATGGGGCAGAAGAACGTATGGCCCACAGAGTTCGGGAAGAAGAGATGCAAAGCAAATTGAGAGAATTGAAAAAATTCCAATCCATGCAGCAGGAGAAGGAGCAGATGTACGCTCTCTCTCAAGAACTCATGGGCACCAGGAAGCCTTCTTCCTCTTACCCAGTATTCTTATTTGAAAAATTCGTCTGGTTTAAATTGAAGGCTGTACAAGAAGGGAGGTCGTTCGAAATCACAACCTCAACAAAGTTCTTGGAGACATTTTTTGGAAGCAATTTTGAGCAGAATTTGTTGTGTGAAATTTATTTGCATGAGATGGCTTGCCCTCTGGACCGCCACTCAATTCCTGTTCCATTTGCAGGGGATGTTTAGCTAAGAGCTTTTGCCTCTTTTGTGAGCAATCACGCTCAGTGGGAAAGGTCTTTTCAAACCTTTTCGCATAATGAAGCTCACACTAACCTGTGGATTCGAAGTGAGCCCCAGAATCCTGGTATCCTTTTGGATCAGTACAGAAATTTCCTTTCAAGACCTCCCCAGGCACAACATATAATGAGATTGCAGGAAGAGGTGATCTCCACTTGCACCAATTACATCTCCAGACACCAGCAGGTAGCATTGGACGAGAGCAAGTATAGATGGCAGGCTGCCTCCTCTGCACTCAGAAGCCGAGATCCCTACTGTTTCAATAATTTCAAGCAGGCACTTTCCAGATTCAAGGGCTACGTGGGAAGTATGAGGGAGTTTGGGGTTGATTGGTTGGGTTTGAAATTCAAATTCCCCCTCATTTGGTGGCCAGCAAAACCGTATAACGTGGATTTTTCCTTAACCGGGGCAGAGGAGCAGCGATGCTGGAAGTATTGGGTTACTCACAGAGGCTTTTTAAAGAAAGATGAGATGCCTGAGTTTCCCTACAACTTTTCCTCCCTCCATGAACAAAGCTCAGTACAGGACTCAAACTCTGATTGATGCAGGATGTTGCATGAGGACATGCAACAGGATAGTTGGGGGGAAGATGTTGAGCCTAGAATTGGCCCCTTTTTAACCATCTTCGATCACCTTTTATTCCCCTGTCCTACACCATTCAGAAAGCTAATTAGACCTATTGTTCTCACTTTATTCCCCAAACTGCCAAGGTATGACTGATCATTGCTTTATCTTATTAATGCTTATGATTTTGATAATTAAGGCTGTGTATCTCTCAATTGTGCTAACATGTTATGATTTATGAATGTAGTTTGAGATAAGTGGACTGCAGGAAGATGGGGCTGAACAAGTCTTGAAAGGAGGGATAATCGCTGCTCAAGATGATCCTCCGATCATCAATTAAGGCACGTGGTTCTAATGCAACATCTCAGACAGAGCTGTGACAAGGCAGTGGTAACAGAATGCGCTACAATTGGAGATCTTTAGTACATGGTTGCGTGAGTATGAATGCGGTCAAAAGAGATTGCTACTCTTGGGTCAATTAGCAGCTCTTTCGTATTTTCCATGTCTTTACCATGCCACATTTGTAACAACTAGTGTTATTTAGGGCGCCTGAAGATCAGAGATCTTCATGGCTGCCCTTTGTAATAGGATCAGATGTTATAATCTGTATGTATAAATATGGGAAGCTGTCTCGACCCAGGGTGTTAGAAGATAGATAATTCATTCATTGTATTAGCAGTGGAAGCAACTTGTGTAATCTTTCTTTCTTTAATATAAGGAGTTACCTCTGGTTTAAGGGAGCTTCACGTTGTTCAGCCAGCATTTCTGTGTGAAGGCTGGGCCCGCCTTCCACAGAGATTGCTGAGTTAATTTAGGACTTTTTAATTCAGTATTGTGTGATGTCTTGTTGACTCTATTTCCTTTGTACGCAGCTGTAGTAAGTGTGGATTTGCAGTATAATTGTGATTACATCTTCTTGAGATCGGTAAGTGATACAGAGTGACAGTCGACTGAGTAGGAAACTCTCTTTGTGCAATTCATGTGGTAGCTGTACACAGTGTGTTCATCCTGGAGTTTTAAGTTGTTATCCCACAAATCCTTGCAATTTATCTTTCTTGTTATGATTGATTGACTTTCATTCCTGCAATTCAATTTCTTAGAGTAGCTGAACTCAATCCTTTGCAATTGAATTCCTATATTAATATTTGATTTACGTTTATGGCTTTCAAGAGTAATCAGATTAAATAGGTGAATTACTGGTTCTGGGATGTGAATAGGATTTCCTTTTTATCTGCAATTGTCATTTGAATCTTATATCATTTTTCTTCGATACATGGTAGGAAGTAATTGAAATTGTAGTATCTAGAAGATGAATGGGATTGCACAGATTCTTGGGATGGGCATAGTTGTTAGAGGATAAGAGTGTTCAATTACAGTGATTGTGTGTTTAAGCATAAACTGTGCATTTATCCTCTGAAATAAAAGACTTTCTCGGGTTGACAATAAATCTCGTATGCTCTGTATGTTGGTAATAATCTACCTGCATATCAGGTGCTCGACACTACCTAGTGAACCTAGATCTCTAGACAATTTATTCCTTAAGTATCAGACTGTTTAACAATAAAATGAACATGTTGAATTCTTCTAGATGTCTGGATTTCCCAAATGAAAAATATATGTACTTTTAATCATTGATGATAGTCCAATTTAGGAGAATGGAAACCAATATTTCCAAATCAAGGTGACTCTTTCGAGGCCAGGAATATGAGTTTCATTTATTACCTCTTTCTTCAGGTAGCTACTAGCTTGGGCACCACAGGATTGTAACATATGGTAAATGGAAATATTCATTTGTTCCTCATTCCCATGCCATTTTGCACTTTTGTGCTTTTGGACTTTGGTCCTTTCATATGAGTCCTCCTGCATGCCTTTCTTTCTGAATTTTTATTCAGGTTCCTCTATCCATATTGTCCTTTTGTGTGAGAGATGTATTTAACTTTCAGCTCACTAATGGAGAAGAACTTTTGGCAATTTAGTACTTATATGGTTCAGTACTTTGTTTCGATACATATTGCTTTCATAGGAGCTTTTGACTCTTATATTTCTTTTGGCATTCAATTCCTGGCATGGGATCATTTATATATAATATACTATTTACCTTGCTTCATTTCCATGGGCCTTTTGCTGTCACCCCCTAGGACATTTTTTTAATGTGAGATGGATGGAGCCTCAAAATAGAATTTCAAACCTTTTGATCCTGGTTTATTTTACAAGGATTAAGTAGGACTTCAATGTGTTCATAGCCATTCTAGAAAACTGCTAAACTAGAAGAAATTATTTCAGATAAAACAATAGTACACAGTCTTATACTCAGGGACTTTAATCACTCCAGAATTCTGATGCTTTCCATGCAACCAAAAGTTTGCCTCCTTTTATTGAAATCAATCAAAATCTAAACTAAAACAAAACATAAATAAATCAAAATAAACAGCCAAACTAAATTATTTATGTACAAGATAAAGGAACAAAAACAAAACTTAGGAAAAATAAGTTTTGAGAACTAAACCATTTACTGGTAAGTCCTCTTCCCACCCCTGTAGATCCCGCAATTTATAGGTTGAGGGGCCAAGCTTTGCCGCAATCTGGAAAGGGCCTACCCATAACTGTTGAAATTTCGTGTGTTTTCCTTTCTCATCATGGGGGTGGTCCCATTTGAGAACCAAATATCCCACCTTGAATTCTTTTGTTCTAGCTTTGTGTTTATCAAACCATCTCTTTACTACCTCCTGTAGTCGTTTAAAACGTTCTATGGCCTTGGATCTAGATTCCTCTGCCTTCAAAATATTATGTATCCTTACCTGCAAAACTTCATTATCTGATCCTCTGGATTCCTGAGCTATTATGGAAGAGGGTAGCATGATATTGGGGGGTAGAATGGCCTCTTTTCCATAAACAAGGGTATACGGGGACACACCTAACGAAGTCTTGGGGGTGACCCTATCATCCCAAAGAGCATTTGGTAATGTTGAGTGCCAACTCCTCTGATTTTCTATCATCATCTTTTTTAAAATCATAATCAGATTCTTGTTCGTAGATTCAGCCAAGCCATTTCCCTGTGGATAGTAATTAGCAGAGTAATGCAACTTAATTCCTTTCTCATGAGCAAATGCAGTTAATCTAATCGAGGAAAAGTAAGTAGCATTATCGAAAACTAAAGAAATTGAAACTCCAAACCTAGTCATAATATGATCTTGCAAGAAGTCCATGACCGCATATTCATTTACTTTACGCAACGGAATGGATTCGACCCAACGAGTGAAGTAGTCGGTTGCCGTTAGAATATATTTGTGTTGCAAGGAAGAATTTGGCTTTATCTCTCCAATGATGTCCATCCCCCACTGCTCAAAAGGTTCTGTTATCATAACAGGATTTAACGGTCCTGCTGCTTTAACTTGTCTTCCACCACACCTTTGGCAGATGTCGCATTTTCTAACATGGGCATGTGCATCTTTGAACAGCGTGGGCCAGTAGTACCCAGCTTTGAGAATTTTGTGTGCTATTGTATCTCCGGAGAAATTTCCTCCAGCAAGCCCATCATGTAAGTCTATCATTAGCTTATTCGCATCTTCTTTCTCTAAACATCTAAGAAGAACTCCATCATAATTTTTTCTGAATAATATTCCTTCAACAATCTGATATGAGGTTGATTTAAGACATAGTGCTCTTCTTTGCTTAGAATTCCAATGTTCCAGTAACAAACCCGCCTAAAGGTAATGCACAAGGTCTTGATACCAGGACTCCGGAGCTGTGAAAAGAGGACATACATCCATCAAATGTAACTCAGCTTCGTCTTCCTAGTCATGTTCTTCATTGTCTTTACTTTCAGTCACCAATCTGCACAATCCTTTCCCTTTAACTATGGAGGGTGGCTTGAATTTGAGGTCATACTCTTGTAGAGTTGTTACCCAGTTTCCTCTTCTTTCTCCTAACTCCTTTTGTACGAAAAGAGACCTCACAGCTGGGTGTGGAACTATTACCTTTGTCTGGTTCTTAAGTATATATGGTCTAAATTGTTTCACCACTTTGAACATTGCGTAAGCTTGTTTATCCACAGCTGGTTAATTCAATTCGGCCCCTTGCAGACCAGTGCTCATCAATGATATGGGAAACTCATCTCCCCCATCTTCCTTCTGGGTAAGCACAGCTGCTAGTGAATCATCAGATGCGAAAGTATACAAAATAAAATCTTTCTCAAAATCCGTACTTTTGAGGGAGGGTGCGTGCGCAACAGCTGTTTTAATTTTACTAAATGTGTTCTTCTCTACATCAGTCCACTTGAATTGTACACTTTGATTTACCATTTTCTGCAAAGGTTTAACAATTTGAGCGAAATCTAGCACAAACCTTCGCACCAAATTTATTGTCCCCATAAATGATTGCATGCCCCTTTTATTATGGGGTAAGGGAATTTGTTCGATGGCTTTGATCCTTTCTGGGTCTATGGAGATCCCCTTATTAGAAACCACATGACCCAACAACTTACCTTCTATAACGGTAAACATGCACTTCTTGGGGTTTAGCGAGATACCATATTTTTGGCAGCGTTCAAAAATCTGCTTTAGATGAAATGTGTGTTCCTCTCTTTTCTTTGAGAATATCGTGATGTCATCGAGGTATACTACAGCACTGCATCCAATCAGACCATGGAAAGCTATGTCCATAGCCCTCTGGAAAGTAGCTCCAGCATTTATGAGTCCAAAGGGCATCCTTCTGTAAGCAAAAGTTCCCCACCTGGTCCTGAATGTTGTTTTTAGTCTGTCTTCTTTGGATACTAATTCTTGATTGTAGCCTAAGAATCCATCTAATAAAGAGAATAGTTCAGAACCTGAAACCATTTGCAATATCTGCTCCATGGGTGGAATAGGATAATTGTCTTTATCTGAAGCGCGATTTAAGTTTCTAAAATCCACACATAGCCTGATTTCTCCAGATTTCTTCCTTACCGGTACCAGATTTGAAACCCATTCCGAGTGTCTAACCTTGAAGATAATTCTAGCATCCAATAGTTTCTTAACTTCACTCTGGATTAAAGGTTCTAATTTTGGATGCATTTTCCTTAAAGGCTGCTGATAAGGTTTGATTCCAGATTTGATGGGGATAACATGCTAGATAATATTGGTGTCATATGTCTTCAGATCTTCATACGTCCAGGCAAAAACATCTTTGTATTGTTTGAAAAGACTGATAAACTTATTCCTTTCACCTGGGGAGCAAAACTTTCCCAAATTCACATATTTAGGCACAATTTCAGTCCCCAAATTAATCAACTTGAACTGTAGAGACGAGCTGTGAGTCTTCACATTCGCTGGTATTCTAAATTTCTCGTTTAAATCAAACATCCGTTCTAAAGTCCTGACTCCTTTAGGAATAAAGTTATCGAATTTTAGCTCGGCTTGATGTTCTTCATCATCAATAATCGCCCCTTTGAAGGTCTCGTCGTTTGTCAAGCATTCTATAATCTGCTGATCATCATCGAACACTCGTAGATTGGTAATCATATCTGGAACTGAAGGCCTGAAAAGCAATTCAATAGAGCACCGACTATTAGAGGGCACAAGCCTCGCAGCTGAGGTGGCGAGCAAGTCAGCTGCTGCATTCTTAAGTCTAGGAATCGATATAATGTTAAATGCATTACAACCCCTAATTAAATCCCATACTTCATTTTGATAAGCTTTTAAATGAGGAGAAATGCAATGTATTTGATTTCGAATTTGTTTTACAATTATTTCAGAATCTCCAAACACTTTCAGATTTTCTGCCTTTAATTCAATTGCTTTCCTTAATCCCTGAACTAATGCTTCATATTCAGTTGTGTTATTGGTACATTCAAACTCTAATCTACATGAAAGAAAATGTTTGTTTTTCTTAGGGTCAATCAGGACACAGCCAGCTTCTGACCCCTCTAAAGTTTTAGAACCATCAAAGAAAAGCATCCAAAAATCGCTAACCACTACTGTGCAAGAATTAACATCTGCATCTACAGCTAATTCTACTATTTTACAATTGATTTCATCAACTTGTGAAAACCGAAGGAGATCAGGCTGAGCGTCTGATGTATCGTTGGCTTCTTCCACTTGATAATTTCCTGGTTCTAGCTCAATAAAGTAATTTCCCAAAACATAATCCACTGGTTCATTTTTACCTTCAAACTGAGTAACATTGTGTTTCATGTGGGGCTCCCTCAAAAATTTAATTTGACTTGGGCTTCCTTTATATGGTAGCCACAGATGTGACCAGTCCGAGGCAAAATATCCGTTCAGCTTAGCCGACCAATCTCTGCTCAAAACGAGTCCATAAGCTTCCGGTATGTCAACCACCACAATATCAATGAATTGACACACCTTATCATTTGAAGATAAGCGAACGAGAACATCCTCCATTTCCCCAATTACCTTCACATTCGTTCTATCCAACTGAACGACCCTCCAGGTAGATGGTTTAGGTTTTTCATTTATCTTTTTGCAGACCAATAGCGGCATGACGTTGACTGATGCTCCCGAGTCTACTAGGCAGTTATGCATGTTATGGTTGAAAATTTCAAAAGTAAGGAGAAAAGGTGGATTCTTGCTTTTAGGCTTACCTCCCATACTTGCTTCACCAATTTCTTCTTCTTGGGGCTAATTGTCAGTGGGCAGCCTCTCCTCTGATACTTCAAGTGCTTTCAATAGCTTTTCTTTCTGCTGTGGCACATTGCACATTTCAAATAATGAGATGTTTGCCCTCACCTTTTTTATATCCTCCACAATGTCATAATCAATCCTATGTTCTGTGAGATTCGATTTAACATTATTTTTTTTTTCTTCATTGGGCTTTGTAGGCATGTTGATCTGTCTAGGATTTTGACTGGTGATGGTAAATTCCGGAATCTTATTAGTTGAGGAGTTGTTTTGAAATTTCTTGACATTCTTTTGAAGTCTTTTGATCTTCAGGAGCATAATACTATTTTCCTTAATCAACCCTTGGCTTCTCATCGTTACATTTGTTTCCAGAATCCTCGTGTCTCAGATCCTTTTCTTCCTCGGCATCAAACAACGATACACAGTCCCATAAAACCATGGCCTCATCCTCCTATTTTTCGGTTGATTTATTGTTGTCTTTCCCTTCTTCATCATTGTCTTCAGTTAATTTAGAATCCAACAGCTGATTCATGACCAACGTCATTGAATTTATCCATTGAGGACAATTCTTTTCAGAATGAGGTTGTTGGTGGAAAGTGCAAAAGTTATCCATTCCCACCTCTGTTAAGTTCATAGATGCAGGGCTGTGCGGAGGGGGTTGGGATTTATTGTTATCTTCCCTTTTCTTGTAATAAGGCTTATAGAACTTTTGGGTTTCCTTTTCCTTCTCCAAGTCTATGATTCTGTTAGACAACTTCTGCATCATCTTTGCCATTCCTTCGAAATCTGGTGATTGCTCCTCTTTAAGCTTAGTAAATAACAAAGCTTTCCTCCCAACATTTTTTTCTCCTGACCTTTCAGGATAATCTTCGATGCTTTCTTTTTCAGCCTCTACTCTCTCCGCTTCTTCATAAGTCTCTGCTAACGTAGGTTTGGCCTTCATTTTTGCAAGCATGGCCAACTCGGGTCCTAGAGATGAGGTATAATATTCAATCAGAACTTTATCCGAGGGTTTGTCAGCTTCAAAAAAATTCTTAATATAGGTTGTGAATCTTTGGGTAAAACTATGCACCTTCTCTTTTCTTTCTTTCTTTAAGGTGCACAGTCCTTTCATGAGAGTTGCATGAGTTTTTTGGGTTGCATACTTACTTCTAAAAATCCTTTCAAAGGTATCCCAGTCTGAGATAGAGTTTGCAAGAAAACTGAAATGCCATGATGATGCTGCTCCTTTAAGGGTGTGTGGGAAAAGTCTACAAACTATATCCTCATATTCCCCAACCCTTAATCCCTCTATTGCCAAATAGAAACTTTGCAAATGGTCATCTACTAACATCTTCTCATTTGGATCGAACTTAGGCAGCATCTTCTCAAAAGCTTGAGGTAAGTCATGCAACGGAGGTGTTAGATTTAAAGGTGATCTGGCTTTCCAAGCAGGTGGTGGATTTGGTGGGTTGGGTGGCTGATATTCATTTACGCCTGCCATGATTCTGGGTGGAGAGTGAGGTGGTGAATGAACAGGAGAATGAACAGGTGAACAATAAGGTGTATTTGGGCCCACTTGATTTAAAGGCTAAGCCACCTCCTGTAAGGCTGTTTCTACCATTTTTTCCAAATCTCCAACCAACAATGAGTCTTCCAATATAGGACGGTCTTTCCTTTTATATTCTCTTCTGGGCAAGTCAGGGATAATCGGTAATCCTCCAATATTCTTCACATATGCCCTAGTGTATCTTCTCGGATCATTAACAACTTCGTTGTCTACATAATACAAATACTCTTTACCCTTCTCTTCATGAATTGGATTGGGAAACAAACTGCTTTCTGAATTGTCACTGGTGGAATAATCTCGAGAAAATGGGTTTCCTCGGCCAGCCATGCACTGGCGGCCCTCCTTCTAGCGCCAGAAACTGTTGAGGCCTGGAAATTCATAGGAAACAACAACAAGGGATTCTCCCCAGTCAACGTTCCCAACTAGCCCGTGACTGTTTGGTGTAGGGAATCTGTCCGGTTTGCGGTCCGGCCACCGTAGGTCAAGTAACAAAACTAAAAGGTTCTACCAGTTGCGGCCCGGTCCACCGTATATATTTTTGTATTTTTTGACTTTAAGTATGATATGCAAGTGCCTATCTAAGATGCAAATTGATAAAGAGTGCAAGGAGTGGTCACAATGTGATGCGCAGGTTCTTACCTCTCATCTTAGACTCTCTCACATCTAAATCACACACAACTAGGAAAACAACACTAACTAAGCTGTCCCTAGGGAGCAAGATATTAATTCATGAGTAATGTAATACTATTCACATGTTAAGATAAATCATAGATAGTTGTTCTTAGAATCAAAACACATAAACATGAATAAAATATACACGACAAGATAGCTCATCAATCGTTAAAACCTCCATTACTCATAGTGGAAGTTATCACAGAATAAACCAGAGAACATTCAAATGAGAACATAGGTTCAGAGAATTAGAATTCTCTCACAGTTAATGAAACACGATTGAAAAATGAAATAGTTCCCCTTCAACATTGTTCATTTAATCACATTCGAACCTTCCACGCAGCACCTTCTCCAACAGGAAAAAATTGTAATTTATTATTGTAAAACAAAGTAGTTCCTCTTACAACCAATGACTCACAAGTTTTTCCAGGGAAAAAACCCTTCATTCCCTCTCACTTTCCTATCTTTATACAAAAACAACAAAAACTTTGGGTTGCCCCCGCCCCCTGACCTTCTGGCTCCCCCAATCGTTTTAATCTCACAATTTTGTCAGTTTGTGAGTGCTCATGATTTAGGCAATACGTTACATTTTAGATTTAATCTTATGAGTACTTCATATAACGGGACCAGCTCAGTAACTGCTGAACCTTTTCCAAACTTGAGCGTCCATTGCTATCGATTCCGCTTTGTCTTTTATTCATCCCTTTTAAGATCCTGTTGATCTCAGAACATCTCTGCCTATCACTTTTCAGCCAACTTCCTTCTGCTTTGTCCTTCAGCTATGTCTTCTTTGCCGCAGTAACCTGAAGAATCTTCTGAGTCCGTCTACAATCAAAACAAAAATTCGTCATTAATTCGGACTGCATCTTTTCAACAAATGTAAACCATACTAATCAATCAAAATGAGGCCCTGTACCACGCTCTCGTTGCGGAAACCTTAAAATGATAGAAAATGAAAACTCTGCCGCCCATGAAGCAAGGTAATAACACATACAGAACAGGCAGGAAAACCTTCACCAGCCGGAAAGATCACTAAAGCATCGGCAGGATAGTTTAAATAATAGTCACGACGGCGGGCTTCAGATGGACAACAAGTTCCGCGGGCCATTAATTCTATCGGTGCCGAAAATACTAAATGCCAAAGCATCGGGCGGGAAAACTCAATGTCGGTGAGCAAAACGACATAAACGTCGGAAGGTTAGTGCATTGCGCAGCCGCAATGGTGAAGATGAAAAGACTACGGGTTCCACAGCAAATAAACCTACCAGCAAAAACTATAACAAACATCGACAAGTGGAACAGTTAAAAGGTGGAACATTTAGTTTGCTCGAGAGCCGAAATGGCGGAAAGCAATCAGACTAACACCTTCGACCAAAGTCATAAAACCTTCCGATATGGCGCAAAAACATCAGGCAACGTTAAGTGTTCGAAAAAACTCAAGGTTGTGTAGCGGTCTAAAAGTTGGTCTCATCTTCAAAACAACGGCATCATAGAGATCAAAAACCCCGACTCAAACTTCAATCAACCTCCGACAGCGCACAGCAAGTCAACATAATAACGTCATGGCATGGTAAAGGTCAACGCTATCTATCAGAACAATCATCGTTCATCTTTCGTAACAGCGGCCCCGTAAGGAAATATGACTCCAACGCGTTGTTTAAATGACCTCCGATCAACCAAACTAAACAAAAAATGTTAAGTTCCAGAAAACTTTCGGCTAGGCAGTGATGATAAAGTTTGTTTCACATCCCAAAACAGCGGCAAAAACAAGAAATAGAGATTTTATATCAAAGAAGGAAATTGCAGATCAAAAGGGCAACATTTTAAATCCAATCTTCAACTTCCACAACTCAAATAGTTTCAGACATAAGCAATTTTCCGAAAAGCACGAAAACAGTTGACCTCAAAACAATCCAAACATGTAGAAGAGGGGAAACAAAAACAGAGTTCATGGATCCAAATGATTTTAGGCAAGATAAAAATTAAGAGGAGGGTCAAAAATTTCAAAAATTTGGGAAAACAGTTGCAGCTGCAACAACACCCAACACAAGGAAGCATCCCCTTCTCTGATACACAGTCCCTCGGGACATGCCTTCCCTTCCAGTGCTATTCAGGGTATGCAAAGAAGAAAACCAGCCCTCTAGATTGGTTTGTGAGGTTCCTTCACACACTAGGTTCATCAAGCAAGTCCAGACTCCATTTCCATTCCCCAAATCAGTTCAGATGTCAAAAGAGGATGTACACACAACGATCTTAATTCTGGGATTAACAAAATGTAACATAAGCCAAGGAATGCACACACACAGCAATTACAAATTTTTTAGCATTGCATGAGCCAGACCGACTACTGCAATTACCAAAAATGAAATTGTTTGTTGGTCATTCAATTCAAAAACACAAATTGGATTATGGGCATTTGCATTCAAGAAATGACTAACAAACAGGAAAATCGTAAAATGGAAAAAAATTCACAAAACAGGAAAATTCGTGAAAGATCAATACTCAAAGCGGTTTTTCTTGCTACGTGAATGTCAGAATCCCTCCTTGCCAAAAAGTTCAATACAGTCCAAAATCATGAGGGGAAGGTGAAACGTGACTGCATGAGGGAAAGGCATGTGTTTTCTTGCCCAAGAAAATTTTAAAAATGCTTTTCCAGAAATGGTGCTCTACCCTTTTTGAATTTCTACCCACTCTTCCAATCCCCCCCCTTTATCCTTAGGAAAAATCATGCCCCCATCTCATTTTGTTGCATTGACATAGCTATTTGTAGGATTTTAATTAAAATTGCAAATTTAACATGATGTCCAAACTTATAACGTTCAGCTAGCATAAAAACACCATCGGCCTCCACACCATGATTATTTACATCATATTATTTAAATGCAAACGGGGTCAAAACCGGGGTGTTACAAAGCGGGCCACGAAGATGAAGATTCAGCAACTAAGGTTTCTCGGTTGTCACGGATTGCAGTGGAGCTAAAGAAGCAAGTTGAGGAGCTTCAGGCTAGGCAGGTACTGACCACACCTCCTGAGGTGCTCGAGGAAAGAAGAAGAGTAGTGTCTGAGGCTACTGAAAAAATCACCAAGGGAGAAGCACTCTGCACAAAGGCAATAGAAACTGTTTCCATGATTTGGGACACGCTTCTAGAAGATGAAACTGTAGAAACCATAAGGGAAGGCGTGCGACAGGCAGATGAGAAAATCAGCGCTGCAAAAACAGAGATGAAGAATCTGCCCTTTATAGAGAAGGTTACAAAGATGGCAGATATCAAACATCTGCAGCAGGAAGTCCAAGCTCTTCATGACTAGTAGAGGACTAGGGAAGCCGAGGTGGAGACACACCAGTCGAAATTCATGCAGCTCACAGGCCTTATTCATCCTATGCAGTAGAAGCTTAAGCAAATAGTTTAATCACTAGAGGCAAAACCATAGGAACATATCAGTTCTGACCGTATAGAGCAGTTGATCACACAAGCAGAGGAAGTCACAGTGGAAGTTGCTAAAGTGAAACAGATGGTGAAGGAATTCCAGGACAAGGTTGGTCCTCCCACGCAGTCTGAGCCTGCACCAGAAACATAAGTTTTGGGGAAAAACATGAAGTTTCGCAACAAACCATTTTTGCGGAGAAGTCCCTTTTTTCTTAGTGGCTCGAGACGAGCCACATATGAGTGTTGGGGGCCTATTGGGCCAGGAAAAGCGCAAGGAAAGTGCACAAGGATAAATCAGATGCGTAACCAAAACAAGAAAAGTGTGTGCACAACAGGGTAAAAACAGGTCAAGAAAATAATGAAGGAACCAGCACAAGAAGGTAAAACATGTGCGCGACGAAGAAAAGGCAGGTTAAGGATGGAAAGAAGTTGCGACAAGAAAGCTAGGACAAGGAAGGAAAATAGGGGTCGACGGAAGAGGCAGATATAAGAGTTAAAGTTGGATAGGCGGAAGTCAAGGAAGACTATAGAAGGACGAACTAGCGGAAGAAGGAAGGAAAGTTTTTGCGGCTAGTTATGACCAGTACAGACGAGTTGAAAGATGTTTTTGCGACTAGTTAAAGCTATGGTTAATGTCTTCCGGGACTTTCATGGCTAGGTATGGGCCGGCATATATGTAACAGAGATATTTTGTAAGTTGTTGACAATATAATAACTGAGTTGTACTCAGTCGACCCTGCGTGGTCTGGTAAATAGTATAAATAGGAAGAACCCGCTCTGTATAAGGGTTCTGCTCAGTTAGTTATCAAGTAAATTAGATTCATTTAGATTCATTAGTCGACTCATGGGAGACTGTAGTATAAGTAGAAGGCTATCGAGCCATGGATCTTGCAGCAGTGTGCGCAAGCCGCTCGTAGTAGAGTAATCTGCAGTTGAGTGCATAGATAGTAAAGTAGAAGAGTCAATCCAGGCTGTGTGCAGATCAGTAGGAGTAGATAGAAGAATAAACTAAAGAGAATGAGAGCAAGAAGATTGAATCAGAAATACATATCTTAAGAACAAACTGCAAGTTGTAGGCTGCAAGGTGCTATATCCAATTCTCATGCTAGATGAAGAGCACCTTGGTGGTTTTTCCCATGTGGGTTTCCACGTTATTTCTTGTGTTGAATGATTGATTGATGTTGAATGTTTATGTGAATGTCAAGTATTTTCTTACTATCTATTTATGAGTGACTGTTGAATGTATGGCGCCATCCTATTAATCAATGAATGAATGACTGTTTAAAGCTTTGCTAGAATGTTGTGTATAAGGTTATGGTTAATTTCCTAAGTTAAAACATAAATCACACTGTCTGTTAGCGCAAGGAATCAGTTGCATCACACAAGTTGTGCCAGTTCTTGAGGTTAAGGACAGGGTCGTGTTGCGCGTGCGCTGACATACGGTTGTGCCCATTCGCACAGTAATAGACTCCATCATTATGTTTCAGGTGAGACTGTGCCTACTTCGCGGGTGTTGTCGATTGAGCTTGCTCTTTCGAGACAATGTCTTGGGGTGTCATGTTGGTATTGTGTTGAGTGATTGAACCACAGGTCTGGACAAGAAGTAGATAGATGCCAATAGAAGGAATAGGACTTGTGCGATGTCTTACTCTACCACATTGTTATTAAGAGATCCAGGGATTTACACACATCATTCATGAGATCTACTTATCATCATTCATAGTAAATTCAAACATCACAGCAACATAATTCATATTAACTTAACAAAGACATCGACATAGATTAACTCTATAGACACAACAAGACTTCGCATCATTCATATTTAGACATGAAAAATAATAGATCTCACCATTACGAATTCAACAGATATGCATAAAAGATAGGAATTCCATCATCAACATCATCATTGTATTATATCTAAAATTACCTCAAAACAAACATGCCTTCCTTGGTCGAAAAGCCTCATACCATAAAATGCATTCATTCGCAGATCTATAACATGAATCTTTGTTGATACATCAATCCATTGATGATACCTCAATCAGTCGATGATACATTGATCCCTCGATGATCCAATGACTCTACTCCTAATTCTATTCATAGGCCTGAGCCTTTACAAAATGGTCCACATAGGCTGACTTTCTAACTACTTTGGACCAAAAATTCTAACTAATTCGACTAAAAAGGCCATAAATTGTGGGTATCTTCTCTTGCGCAATTGAGTCTACCACCTGTTGATGTCTTGATTGTCACACCTTGCGCATCTTATCTTGTTTCCAACAACTTTGTTTGCTACGAGCTAACATGATTGTTCATGTTCAGGAAAAATTGGTATATGTACATAATTTTTATCGCAAGATTCAGCTGGAAGAATTAGATCAAGATCTATAACATAAGAATATGGCATATATTCTTCCAATGAAGGATAAACAAATGAAGGCTTATGGTCATGGGAGTAAACAAAGCATATGATGATCCTTTTCACATGTGAGGGAAAATACAAGAAAGAGCTAATGAAAAATAATATAAGTTCCTGAAAGAAACTTATGAATCGATACTTGGTTTTCTTGTTTCTTTTCATTCTTCTGTCAACTGAGCTCATCCTATGGTAGAGTCACTATTAATTCTTTGGATTATGGATTCTTCTGATAGTAGAGTCTTCGGGTGAAAAATTGCAGTCAATATTAGCTACCTATGCTTTTTCACCTTCAAAGTCATAAATAATCTTTTAAACACCTAGGTAAAATAATTCATTTCCATCCCTGGAAACGACACCAAAATATGTTAGCACTGGAAGATGTCCATTGAATACAAAAGGACATGCCTAACACATATTGGATTGGCAATAGCTTTTGTTTATTTATAAGGTAGGTTCAGTGAAATGGGTCACAAGGGATTAAAGAATATGAGGTTCAAAATCGAACATATCTAACACAATGAGAATCCTTTCATAGGTCACTAGCATGCAAATCTAAGGGCCAAACACAAGGTAAACATTAAGAGAGAGAAGAAAGGATCGTAAATATATAGGATGGTAGTTATACATTCACAAAGATATGCTCTAAATTAAAACAATGTTTAAATTCAAAATAAGGTATTATAAGACATACTTTAAGTTACAGGGAGTAAATGGATAAATATTAACCATTATTAGATCTTAAACTCAAATGATAGTTCATGAAGTGCAAGAAACTATCTCTGCAGTCCAATAAGAAGAATAACACAGAAAAGGACGAACAAAGTTTGACCCGTGAGGTAATAGACCACTGAGCATGAGAATATTGTCGATGTATTAGATGGTAAAGAAATTTACAATTAACGAATTACTCCTAAATGACTCAATTCCAAATCTTTTAGTTTCTCGAAGGAAGAACCCCTTTCCCATTTCAAATGATAAAATATATCAATATTACAATCAGCTAGTTGTTGCAAGCTTTTAGGAGTGGAAATTTACCCATAAACCAAAAATAGAAACAGTTTATGATCTATCACAAAAAATCAAGAGCTTAAGAATTTTTTCCTTCAAATATGTGATCTGAAGTTGATTTGTCAAATACTTGAACTATTGTTGAATTTGATGCCTTCAAAATATGAGGTATGAGTACAATTGTCAACTAATCCTCTGCCACTTGTTCTTTAACTTCCTTCATGTCTTGAAGAGATGGAAATAACCCTTCAACCTACTGATTTAAAACTAAAAGTGATCAACGTACATTCTTACATAAAATTAGGATCTGGAATTGTGGAATGCTTAATCAATCCCCCTCCACTAGTATCCCTGAAATCTCAAAGACTACCCGAATATGTTCGATTTATTGCTTTATATATATTGAAATCATAAGCAAATTTTGTAGGGAGTGGCTTCGATATCTAAATAGCCAATTATTAGCTTCAGATTTGAACCTCTTAGTAAAATTGGTTTTTGAGCTCTTAGGTTTTAACATCACACAATCACCATTCTATGATATCTCTAGTATCCTGTATTTTACCTGTTAAGATGTTGTTGTTGCAACTATTACCCCAAACAAATTTGCATTTTTTAGGACCCCCTTTAAAGTTTTAGTTTTTGCTACTTGGACATTTGAAGTCTGAAGCCCAGCATTCATGGCTTGTTTTTATCATGGGAAAATTGCAATAAATTGGTTTTTTTTCACTAAGGCAGAAATTTTCTTTTGAGCCGCTGCGACGGATGGTTTTTCAGGTTTGAAGCCGCTACAGTGGTTGGTCTTTTTATTGCGCCTCGCTTGTTTTGTTGGAACTGTCGTAGTGGAAGTTTTTGCAAGAATCTATCCGCTACAACGGATGAATCCTGTCCTTCGGGCCGCTACAATGGAGGATTTTCTTAAGCGCCATCGGGTCATTTTTGTTCGCTGTGTCGGAATTTTTCCAAAGGTTGGGCCGCAACGGCGGGCATGTTTTTGTGTTCAGTATCGGGACTTGTTCCGATTTTTTGCGACCCGCTGTGTCGGATGACGTTTCTCTTTTCAAACCACAACAGTGGATGGGATGTTGCGTTGAGTATCGGAATTTTTTCGATTTTTATGCCCGCCGTGTCAGACGACTAGTTTCCTTTGAGCCGCAACGGTGGATGTTTTTTGTTTTTCAAGCCCACTCCTTACTGTTGTTTTAGTGACCCGCTGCATCAGGTGAATTCTCTTCTCTTTGCCGCAATGGCGAGAAGTGCTCTTTCTTGACCACCCGATCTTCAGCTGAGCCCACTTCGTCAAAAGATTTGTCAATTTTGAGCCACTATGGCAGTTGTCATTCAATGTTCTTTCCAACGTCGTTTCGGTTGTCGAAGCCGCAAAGGAATGTGGGCGTCTTGCTAGGTCTTGAGCCGATAGTTGCGTCTGTGTTGGGGTAATGGAGCCGTCAGTGTCGGGGTTGTTTTCATTTTGACTTAGCTTCAATCATCTGATGCGTTATGTTTTGGCGCCAACGGCGTTTTAACTTTGTGCATGCGGTTTTAAGAGCCTCACCTACCACTTTAATGGTTTTTACCCTTGGATGTCTATTTATACGTCGACGAAAAAAAATGATTTTACCATTGTTTTTACGGTGAGCACTTGAGAACTGTAAGTTGCATTTAGTCCCATTTGGGGGGCGTTTGTTGTGCAACCACCAGCTAGAGCTCATGTGGCACGTTGGACGCTACATCTACGACTATTGTTGATCTTAGCTTGCCAGGTACGTTCTCGTTTACCTCTTTTTGATTAGTGGTTTGATTGAGCCGCAACCTATCAGTTATATATACGCCGTGCAGAGTTTGGTAGGTGGTTGTTTTGGGTTTAAAAAAGATTCCCCTGTGATTTTTTAGGTTTAAGCAGTATTCCCTTACGGGTTTTAGCCTCGTCGTGGACACTTGACCTAGTCCCGCTCATGGAGCTTCACCATGTTTATTCGGAGGCATTTTTCTCGCGGGCTTGGCACAGCTAATGATGAATTTCCAGAGTGCCAAGCTTTTTGTCGGCATGGATCCGACCCGGTTCTTGCCCTCACGCGGTGGTGAAGGCTGTGTTGTTTTCGTTTCAGTCAAGCCTTTTAGATATTGGATTTTTTACTGTATCTCCCCACCAAGAGATCTTCAGCCTAGTGGTTGAACCTAGGGCACCGTCATCATCCTGTATGCACTGCCTGCAGGCTGTAAGCCGGTTAGATATTTTCGTGGTTGTGGCCTGTGGGTAAGAGGGTTTTTCAAGTTGTTAAGTTATTTTCAATTAGAACGCAAAATTTACCCTAGCCAAGGATCGCCTGTGTTATAAAGTTGGGTTAATCAGAGTCTTGACCCGCTGGTTGCGATGTATTTTGCCTATTCCGATGGGCGAGGAGAACGTGGTAAAATAACAGATAGCTAAGCTTGTTTCTTACATTGGTTTACAAAATGTAGTGATGTTTTGATGCCAAAATCACTATTTTGTCTGATGAAGTAAATACTATGATATTTTATGTGGTATTGCAGTCACATCTTGTACCAGACATTATGACGAAGAAGGGAAAAAAGAAGGCCAAGATCGTAGATTATGATTCAGATGCAAAAATTTCACCCATACCAAGGGTGGACATAATATATGAGGATACAAAGTCAATCACCGGAGCTAAAACCGAACTCAAATGGGGTCAGATCTACCACATGCTTGTAGAGAAGGTTCCAAAGGTAGGGTTGGAAGACCTAGCCCTATATGACAACATACTGAGATCTGAAATCACCAAAGTATCCACTAGACCAATATTTTTCCTTGCACAGATGCCATCGGATGGATTCTTCCCAAAGTGGATACAGCATGGATGATAATGAACAACGTGGAGGACAAAGGATTTGCATCCTTCACACCTGGATTTATAGCAAAAGCATACAACCTGCCTCCATCAAAAATTAGCATGACAACTGACTGGGCCAAGGGCTTAAAATTTGATTACATAGCTACAGCAAATATGATGTTAGTTGAAGGAAAGACTTTCAGGCACAAACAGTCCGAGGAATACGAAATTGCTCATTTACGTACCCCATACAGAATGGTAGTGTTGATGCTGAATAGGATTTTCGGCAGAGCTAACAGTTGAACTTATAAGTTTGGATGGATCCCATTGATTTACCATGTAGCCATGAAAGGGACAATTTTCAACTGGGATGACATAGTAGCCAATAGCCTATCTACCTCCATTACTGCAATCCAAGAAGGTTTGCACCAGAGAAAGTCTGAAGTCTATATGGGATCTTTCTTGGTTGATTGCATACTTTGTTTCCACCCGTTTGAGAAGCTAAACTGCACATGGAAGGGAGGGAAATCTCCTATTTACACAGATTATCAGATACTGTGGGCACACAAATACCATAGTTACTACAAGCTAGTCTGTGAAGAGTTCATGATGCCTTTGTACCAACTAATTATCTTAGAGGAGTGCAAATGCCTATCTGAGGGTGCTTTGGAATCGATCGAAGAGTTTGGAGATTACTTCTTCTCTGAAGAAGGCACATACCTAAGGATGTATGGGGGGACTAAAGCACCCTCATTGCTGCCAAGATACGCTACAGATTACATAGTTCATAAGGAAGCTGTGAGACAGCTTTTCTTGGATGGTTTTGGAAGTCACTTATTCGATCTGAAAAAAATATGTGTTTCCACCACTACCTTTCTATGTGGGGAGTTATAAGTTTACTAAAGTCAAGAGCGCCCCTGAGTTTGTTAAGGAACTATAAATCTTTCATTTCGATGAAAAGAGCTTTCACCGGAACGATTCCCAAGGCAAGGTTGCAGCCCATCGAGCACTACTCAAGGTAAATTTTGAATATGCCGATTATGTGGACAAGGATGAAGAAATGTACAGGACTGTTTGCACCATGACCGCTTTGAACAAGCGGCTTAAAAGGAAGACCACAATAACTGGAGTAAAAGGCAATAGCAACAACAATCAAGAACCAAAGGGACGGGAGGAAGAAGATGCAAGAAAAGCAAAAGAAGAGATTGCACGAAGACTGGCAAAAGGTGCAAGAAAACTTTTAGCTGAAGAAGCTCAACGAGAAAATGAGGAAGAAGACACTGCTAGAAAAGAGAAGAAAAGAGGAAGCTATCAAAGAGAAGATTGCAAAGTTGGAAAGGGTAATAGCTCAAGAAGCCCAAAATCCAGGACAAGAAACACAAAACCAGGGAGAGGTGACAAAAGAACAGAGGAAGAAAGATTAGGAAGAGATAGACAATGAAAATCAGGGACAAGATCCTCCTCAGGACAACACTGAGAATTTTCCTTCCACTTCAGGCAATTTACTAACAGGAGGACATCTCCCTATGGTTGAATTGGGGTTGGTGCCATTTACCCCGTCCAAACAGCATGAAATTGCATGCCTAGAGAATGTATATTTTGATCCCAAAAAGAAGTCCATTATGTGGAGAACAGAGAAGACTTTGAAAATGGGAGTCCAACCCGAGATCACCACAGTGACTGAGAAGACGGTCATAAAGAATGTAAAGGAAAACCCTAAACAAATGGCCTCCATGGGTATTGCAACTGCACATGCAAATGCTCATAATATTGGTAAGCTTACAGAAACTCTTGATCACCATAGTGACCGAGAAGACAGTCGTAAAGAATGTAGAGGAAGACCCTAAACAAATGGCCTCCATGGGTATTGCAACTGCACATGCAAATGCTCATAATATTGGTAAGCTTACAGAAACCCTTGATCGGTATAAGGGTAAAATAGCAAATATGAAGGAGGTTTTAAGGAAGGAGGAAAGAGTGGGAAGGGAGTCAAAGAGAAAATACGAAGCCACTCTTTCAGACTATGAGAAGCTTCAACAGGACTACCAAATTTTAGGAGAGGAGCGAGATATGTTGAAGATATCAAACATGACCCTTGATAGGAAGAATCAGAATTTAGAGAGCAAAATGGCATAAGTGGAAGCACAAAAATCAACAGTTAATCAGCAAGCATAGCAGTATAAAGCCCAAATTACGGAACTAGAAGCTCAAAATAGTTCTTTGGAAGTATTATTGAAGGCAGCCAATGAACGCAAAATGGACATAACACCTTTGAGAGAGCATGCTCTCCTACTTAGAGGAAAAATATATCATGTACATATTAAGCTCGCAGAAGACGTCTTCAAAATCAAGTAAGTGGAAGCTAGACTGCAGGAGATTTCAGTTGTGGCTACTGAATTCAAAGACAAGACCCATGACATTGCAGATACCATACAAGGACAAATGACATAGTTGGAGGAAAATAAGGAACCCCCTGAAAATGCACCTGTGAAGAGCCCAGAAAGGTTGCAGCTCAAGTATGATCTCATGAATTTCAGTAGCAGACCTGCTGAGAGACTGTTAGATGCAGTTGAGAAGACATCAGACAAGTACGGGGAGTTCTATAAGAAGGTGCTTGTAACTCACAACAAATTCCAAACATTTTCCGCAAAAAGGCTTCAGGAGTTTCCAGCACATGAAGAACATTTGAAGCAACTGCATGAAAGACTGCAAGAAGATGAACTTAGCATATAGTTGATTAAAAGCTTAAATGAGAAGGTAATTAAGAGTGTGGTGGCCCAAGCTGCAATGAGTAATTTCCTTTTGGAATATCAGCTCCAAGTAACCCCAACAAGGGTGGTTGATATAAAGACTCAACTGTCTAAACATGAGGTCGCATTTAGATTCTTAGAGCCAACAGATTTTGGAATCATTGCTTCAGATGCTATGGCGTGGAAACAGTTCATCAATGAGTTGACTGGGCCCACTTGAATGGTTTTGTCCCATCTACTCTTGGAAATATAATTGTAATATTTTGTATTTATCTTATGTTATTAGTGAACATGCTAGAAGACAAATATTTTTGTAACCAAAAGTTGAGGAAGCCGAAAGGGAAGGGAGACCAAAAGTCATTTTTGAAATGTATAAATATAGGTAGAGTTGAAACTAATTGGGTGTTAGTGCATCCAACAAGTTGGAGCTTCCAAACTAATTGTAAATATAATTTTGTCATAATAGGAAGTATTGGTAGTTTTCTCAATTGGGGTTCCACAATAATATTGTTTGTTCTGTGTTAATTATTGATTTTGTTTAAAGTGATAAAATTTTAAATAGACTACTTAATACTGATTCAACCCCCCTCTCCCTCCCCTCTTAGTATTACTTGATTTTACAACAATTGGTATTAGAGCGGGCTCTTCACTAAAAGTTTAAACACTTCAAGAGATATCTTTTATCACTATGGATCAACAAGTAAAAACGTCCTCCAAGCTTCCAATATTCAATGTGACGTTTAATGATACTGATGAATTGGAGGGGTCATCCTCTACACCAGCAAATATTGATCCTCGAATGGGTGGGGAGGAGGAGGAGGAGGAAGAAGAAGAGAGCAGTGATGAGTTTGTTGATTCAGCCATGGAGAAGGATTATTATAGACAAGACTCTTCATTATTCCATCTTGATCCACACCTTCTTGTACTCACTATTACTATTGGTGTATTTGGCATTTGCCAGTGGAATTCTGACATCTATGTAATACATTTTGATTTTGATGACTTTATGAGAAATATGGTTTTTACTCCTGAGTATTGACATCTTGATCTATGAGTATACTGTATCATGAATTATTTGTCTCATAATCTCATTGTGATTACTGATTTGATTTGTAAATGTGTAATACTGATTACTAATGTTAAATGTGCATTGATTTTGATTTCTATTGAATATTTGTAAAAAAATGGATCTATACATCTATATTTTTAATATCTATCATTTTTTAAAATATATATATAACGTGTCCCGTGTCCTGATTCTGGGGGTCAAAGTGTCTGTGTCAAAGACTCAAATCCCCGTGTCCTGATTCTGGGGGTCAAAGTGTCTGTGTCAAAGACTCAAATCCCCGTGTCCTTCGTGTCCCATGTCCTCGTGTCAGGTGACTTAGCCAGTGCATGGTTTTGTATTTTCTAAACATCTACTCCAAAAACACACGAAAAAATCATTACAATTTTCTCAAATTCCAAAGTATCTTACTCTTATATTTGCCAAATTTTGTATGAAATACTAT
Organism: Pseudotsuga menziesii; assembly: GCA_001517045.1. Taxonomy (NCBI): domain Eukaryota; kingdom Viridiplantae; phylum Streptophyta; class Pinopsida; order Pinales; family Pinaceae; genus Pseudotsuga; species Pseudotsuga menziesii. Next base: position 649,476 of record LPNX010271480.1, on the reverse strand, counting down.
ACTAGTATAAAACTTATTTTCCTTCAAGACATTTTTTCATTTCATGTGTTCAAAATATGTACATAACAAATTGTAAAAGTGCCATAGATTGCTAATATTTCAATGGCCACATTATAATATAAATCTAAGTTACCAGGAAACTTGGGTACGGGGACGGAGACGTGTACAGGGATGGGGACGCCACTTTTTGAAACAAGGTATTTTGGTACGTTGTGAATATTGTACACACACACATTTATATATTATAAAAATAAAACATGTCACTGACATGCATATTTCAGATTTCTCATAAATTATGAACCATGATTCATAATTCAAAATATTTCTTATAAATTAATCATGATTCATTGAACTATGAACATTCACATTGAAAATTTGACACATAAAATTTGATAAATCATAATATAGATATCAAGTGGAAGACTCGAAGTTATATAATTAATAATATTATATGTCCTTGACTCCATGAGTCCATTGTCATACTACATTCAAAATTTTCCTAATGGCATTTCCATACATAAAATAGAAAGTTCAAAGCAGTAAACAATGAAAAAGATAGTTGAATTGGCTTCCTACCCATGTCATCAACATCCTCAAGATCAATTTCATCAACATCACAAAGGTCCTCTTTCAATAAGCTCTCTAGATAGGCATCACTCTCAAGTTGAGGTTCTTGCTCATCAATAGTAATTGGAGGTAACGTTTTAACTTTTTTTATTAAATTATTTCATTAAACAAGCGGTTTTTATCCCTCAACACCGATCGATTTTACTTTTGTCGAGTCGACAATACCCACGAAGGACCCAAACACAGGGTACGTTGTATCATTTAGCATGTAAGTACATATTTTTTACAACGGTGTCTTGGGTATGTGGAGCCAATAAAGAGTACCGCAAGATACAGCAAGGGACATACCTTACAAGTACCCAAGTACTCGATACAGGTACTGGTACGGGCACGTTTACAAGTACCCATGCTACACAAATATATATCAAAACAAGACCATTTAAGGCAACAATGTTTCAACACATTAGATTTTGCTTGTGCTCAATGTTTTTTATTTTCTGCACATCTACTCAAAAAACATACAAAGCAATAATTACAATTTCTCTAATTCCAAAGCATCTTATTCTTACTTTTGCCTAATTTTGCATGAAATACTAGTATAAAACTTATTTTCCTTGAAATAACTTTTCATTTTATGTGTTCAAAATAATAATAATAATCTAATTTTTAAGTCACAACCAAGCCAAACACCAAATTGGTGTATGAAACTTAAAACCCCCTTGTTTGTGGGACAAGGGACACCCACCATGCAGCAATTTGAATGCTAAAGTCTACAAAGGTGTACATACCCTCATAACATGTGCATGACAAATTATATTTTCATATAACATTTAATTTTTAGGATTGATTTCATATTTCACTGGTAGCTGTTCCTTCTCTGCCCAAGACCCATCTAACACAATATCTTGCTATTCATAGGCTCCAGCATCTAATAATTCATTACTCGCAGTGGCACTTCACTCTTGTTTAGTAAAGTAAAAGTGCCAAAGATTACAAAATTTTTAGAAGCCACATTAGGATATAAATCAAAACAAGACAGTTTAAGGCAACAGTATTTCAACATATTACATGTTGAACTTAACGGAAACCCTAGTCATTAACCAAAATAACCATGAACCCCTACAAAATTTATTTAGCAATATAGTAGAACACTCAAATTAAACTTCCTAATTTAAGGAGAGAAAATTTGAAGATGTATTTTAAAGGCTCTTATGGTGAAAGAAAAAATAGGCAATTTCAACAACAAAAACTCTTAAACCCTCACAAGCCCTGAGTTTCATCTTAAAATACCACTTCATATGCCTAAAACTAGAACCTAAAAACATTGCCAGAACCTAACTCACCTCCAGAAACTGTTTTCTTAATGTACAGATCCAGCTATTAAACATATGCAGATATACAAGAATAAAGATTACACTGCCATCAAAGAAGCAACAAAATGTAACAAGAAGATAGATAAAGGTATTAACGACACTAAGATCTCAACAAACAGAGGATATGAAGCTATGCAGCTCACAATAAGTGCAATATACAAAGTGAATTATAGATATTAATAAAGGCAGGCTATGAAGCTGTATAGCTCACACAGAATACAATATGTGAAATAGTATATAAATAGTAAGCTTGTATCTGGTGGGCATTTAAAGTCCAAGAACTTGGGACTGGGCTCCCCACTTCTTAATGCATAAGCTTAATGATTTCGATGCCTATCCTTTTCTCGAGAACTGGTGCGAGAGGAACTTTGATAATCACGATCTGCAAGAAAACCCACCAATTAGTAAAATTGAATACTGGTTTTGTATTTCTACTATTTGTAATAGACTTACTAAACTTTGTACTTCATAGGACCTAAAGGGAGGATGACCCTGAGTTTAACAGTTTTTGTATTTCTAATATTTTAGGTACACATGCTAAGGTTACATTAAACTTTGTCCTTAATAGGACCTAAAAGGACCTTAAGGCATACCTCGGGTTGATAAATGATGCCTTGACTTTTCAGAATGACCTGATACAAGTGAAGAAATTCCAATCAGTTAGAACAAAAACATAGACCCCACTATAAATTAAGTAAACAAAGCTTAGCATACTATAAATAGATCACAGACAAATTGTGTATTGACACAATAAGTATAAAAAATCACATGATGACTTTGCACAAACAGAACGAGAAAACCACCAAATGAAACATCCAATGCCACTGTGCACTGTGAACTGAATACCTAGTAGACATTTTCCACCCAATAGTCAGGCTTTTCAAACCATATGGCTCACCTGTATCTTTGCTCCTCTCATTACTCCGATGAGTTTTGTCCCTTCCCTTTTCTCGTTCCCTCTCTAATTCTTTGTCCCTTTCTCTTGCCCTGTCCCTTTCCCACTCTCTACCTCTATCCCTGTCTCGTTCTCTATCCTTTTCCCTGTCCCTTTCACGATCACGAGGTCTTGATCTTTCTTTATCCCTTTCTTTACTTCTGTCTCCAGGATCATCTGCCAGTGCCCTGTGGCTGTGTTGTTTCAACTTTCCTGCAGTAGAGTCTTCTCTCAATTCCTCATTCACAAGTGCATTATGAGTCTCACTCTCACTTTTCTTTAATCCCTTCAACTTGTCTAGAGCCGCTACTGCATCCCTTCCATCAGAAGACTCTGGATTAGACAGTCCAGATTGTGATGTCTTCGCTCCTTTTGTTGAATTCTTCGGCAATCTTTCCTGGAAATTATCAAGATATATAAGACATCATAAACTAAACATTCGTGGAATCAGACTCCAAACAAAAAGACTTCAACCAGATAATAATTTTTAAAACAGGATTTCGAACCAAGATCAGGCTTACCTTAGTATCTGGCGATGGGTCCAAAGTTTTGTTTGTCAACGTATTTGATTCTGACTCTTTGCATATTTCAATATAGCATGCCTTAGGCTGCCTATATAAGTTGGCAAGAACCTTGCATACTTCATCAATCTCGTGCTTCTCAGCATCAAAGACTTTCCACCATGGTGGGTTCTCAGGAAGGGGTACCTGAAATCGGCGAGCTGCTGCGTAGACAACTCCACAGGCCACAACCTCACTCTTGAAACGCACACATAATGTTGTCCGCAAGCTGGTTAGCCAACAGCGTGAGATAAATCACCATCAATGTACCAAGAAAAGCAACAAAATAACCAAGTTACTGTGATGTACCTGTATCTTATTAGTATCTATAATTTAATATTAAAAGCCACTATGGTCTACTAGCAGTCATACTATATTAGGATTTACAATTTAACTTCAACGAGAAGTGATTTAAAGCATTGACCATGACGCAAGTACACTTCAATAGTCTAGGAGCTACAAGAAAAAGTCACAATGATTCCACTGGGTTCCCAACCAGCATAGATCCATCTTAAACCCGGATCTATCAAGCACCGAGAGGGATCCAATTTCTTGAGGTGTAATTTTATTTTAATCTTAATTTTGTACATATCCAAAAAAATTTATACCTCCAAAAATTTGATCTTCTCAATGCTTGACAAATCCAGGTAAAAGGATCTAAGCTGGTTTTAATTTTTTTTATTTTAATAGCTGACATGGATTTTTTAATTACTTCTCATTTGGTTTTAATTTTTTTATTTTATAAGCTGACATTAAATTTTTTAATTACTTTTTATTTTTGGTAATGTAATGTTACGTTATGTGTTGAAATCTGAGCTTAACTCAGCTCAAACACTTAGTAGAACTCTGATATCAGAGTTCAACATTCATAAAACCAAACACATATCACATGCATGTAAATTTCATGTCTCTGTAAACTGATATACTGTAACTAAGTAAACTTTGCAGCGGAAAATTAACTCAAAATCAGCAGACTGTAAAACATATTTAAGACACAGTATTTTGGTCAAATTTGACCCTGGAAAAACCCCACACCTTGGGGAAAACCAGTGAGAGAGAAGATATTTTATTATGAAGGGAAAACTCAGAAATTTCTCTTTCAACTACAGAAATTTCTCATGCACAATTTACAATGTACGAGTCTCAGCTTAAAAACCAACAGTACTTATCTCATTCTCAGACCACCACCATGAATCTTGTGCTCACGCATGCTGCAAACATTCCCAGTAATAGATATCAGCATTTATTACTGTTCATAGCCTTGGAAAATGCGCCCAGTACCAGCCTCAAACTCTGTGCAAACTTCAGTAATAAATTTCAGCATTTATGACTGTACTTTTCCTTGAGAAACATGCCCAGTATCTGCCTCGAACTCTGTGCAATTTCAGCAATAAATATCAGCATTTATTGCTGTACCTTTCCTTGGAAAACATGCTCAAAGTATGCCTTGGTAACAGCACCCTCAAGTGTTTATCTCGGCAGTATGGCCCAGCATTAATGGTTGCTTGCTGCCTTGGTTTTCATGCCCTAGACTCCTCTAGAAATCGTGCCCTTCATCAAAGTCTGAAGCTCGTCTCAGTCTTCATCTTCCACTTCTCCCTCTTCTCTCCAAGCTGCTCCTTGGAATTCGAGCCCTCTCAGGCTCCTCCTGGGAATCGTGCCTCTCACCAAAAACTCTCTTGGATAAAAGTGCCCAAAAGAAGTCTCATGCACTTTTATTTACCCTATTAGGGTTATTCTCATGACTTTTCACCTTCAATGGACGAGATTAGATCTTTGCCCAAGAGATCTATGGCTGGGATCTAATCTCTCACTCACTTAAATCTCCTAAGTGAACTTTACAACAAATTTTTCCTTTTTGAAAAGTCATATTACCCTAAATATTTATAAGTACACTTTATGACTTAAAGTCACTTTTAAAACATAATAAAGTGCAACTCACTTTTAAATCATAAAGTCACATCAAAAAGGTACTTTAATAAAAAACAAATTACTAAAGTCACTTTAAGAATATAAATGAGACTCCAAGTTAATGACCCCTGCACCTAGGCACCTGATGCAGGAGTGCCACCGAGCTATCAAATTCTAACATTATGTTACATTACTTTACGTGACAACATCTAACCCATACTGGGCTGCAGAGCACCTCGCTCCTCTCGATGCAATTAATCATCTTCCACTTTTGGATACTAAAACTCCCATGTCTCGTTTGTTTGCTTTGGGCCAACCTGGTCACTTCAAAGACATGAAGACAATGAATATAATTCACACACAAAACGAAACAAAATAGGAAAGATATGAACAAGAGAAGGTTGGCAGGTAAGGGAAGATGATTTTTGGAGAAAAAGAAAAGAACAATATCAACAAATTGCAGGAGCCATAACAACATTAAAGAACATGAACTAGGCAATCCTAATATTAGCCAACAGACATGGAATCCCCCCTCTTACCCCCCATTTTGTCAATGGGAATCAACATTTGATTTTTATCACATTTTCTGCAGCAGTTTACAGGTTGATGGAGATATGGATGGCCTAGTATTTATGCTTGCCTTTGTGATGATGCCTTGGATGATTTGATGGAGTGCTTGCCTAGCCTTCCATGATTGATGATTATGTTCCACTTGTATGTCACTTACTCATGCTTCATTGATAGAGCACCCCACTATTTGTGGTTTGATATAGCATCGTCATGGCATGGATGATCCTTTGTGGTGGAACACTTGGTGGTTCACATGATTTGATGGTGTTTGGAGGCTCTTCCTTGAGAGCGGCCAGCTCATGTCACATGGTTTGCACTTGTGGATGTGTTGTTTAACATTTTGGTGGAGCACCCTTGGTCCTTAGCACATGGATGGCATCCTTGCGCTATTATCTATCATTTTTGGCTAAATGCTATCGTTATTTCTCTCTCTTGACATGTGTGAAGGCATGTTATTGACTTGTAGAGGGGACCATCCCCTTCCTTGTGTAGTTGGCTAGCTATTGTGGACACCTTACTTTGGGGTTGATGCTTTATTTATTGGTAAACGAGCTGCATGTTCTATGGATCTAGAATTGCATATGGAGGTTTGGTTTTGGTTGATATGTGGACATCATTGCGCATGTTTTGAGATCTTGAGCTAGCATCCACTCTTGGGGGATGATTACATTCATTGCCCTACCATATTTTGAGAAGCATTCTATCCTTGGAGGTTGCTTTCATACTCATGCATGCTTATCTATTGGAGCATTCACCTTTTGGGGCATCTATTACACTTTTTAGGGGGAGCGTTCACAATTGGAGGGTTTCTTGCACCCTTTCTTATGCTTATTTGATGGAGCATTCACTTTGGGAGCCACATGAGTGGCCATTGAATCATCTTGGACTTGGTTCCAGCCCTATTTGATGGAACTATCCACTTGGAGGAGGGTTTGCAAACACATATTTGCCTTTTTGGTGGACGTTTTGGGTTGGAGAACCTTCATTTTTTTTAAATTTCAGTTAGGTTAGGGTTTGAGGTAGAAAAATAAAATATTTGTACTTTAATGCATAAAATAAGGTCTAAATCAATGCTAGGTTCAGAGCAGTACAACTGTAATACAATTAAAACATAATTTTCATCATCTCTTTCAAATTTAACACTCCTCAGTGATCACTGTGTTAAAGCTGGTCCTTGAGATATCAATTGCAAGGTACAGAAAAATAAACAGTAATAGAAGTACAATAAAAAATAAACTAGCAAATAGTATCAATAAAGAAAAGAGGACCATGCTGGTTTAAATCTTCCTTATACTTAGATAACTTTTTGGATCAAACCTTGTCTCTAAAAAGATAAGTCATTAAGTGAACAATGGACTTACCAGAGAGAGAGAGAAGCAGATGATGGTCTATATGCAAGAGAATTTCCTTGCCCAAGATGTAATGGTGCCATTGGTTCAAAGCCTACGCCACACTGTATAATTCCTTGTCATAGGTGCTATAGTTGATCTTTTCCTGAGAGAAAGTATCAGAGTTATATGCCACTGGATGTCCTCCCTGTTTAAGCATAGCTCCAATTACATTGGATTTGATAGGAACAGAATCACACTCTGTAGGATTTGAACCTACAGCATCAGGTTTTGGAGAAATAAACCAGCAAATAGTATCAATAAAGAAAAGAGGACCATGCTGGTTTAAATCTTCCTTATACTTACATAAATTTTTGGATCAAACCTTGTCTCTATAAAGACAAGTCATTAAGTGAACAATGGACTCACCAGATAGAGAGATTGGAGGGTTACAGTAGTGTAAAGTGCAGACCTGAGATTGGTAATCAAACTGTCCATAATTGAAAGGAAACTTCAAACCCTTTCCCAGACTGTAGCAGCACTTTCATGAAGGCAATGGCACCTTCTAAGCAAACCCAAAAAATCACAGTTTAGTCTTAGCATTCCCACAAGGTTCAAGACTTAGTATTAGTTGTCAAATCAAGATCACAACGTAATCTAACAGCCCAAATAGTGTCACGGCCCAAGCCTTAGCAGCACACAGATCACGGCTCAACCTACAAAGTGTACAAGGTCACGGCCCAGCATAAGGAGGTCACGGCTAGCATAAGGAGGTCATGACCAGGTCCAGACAACCCTAGCAAGTCACGGCTCAGTCTAGGAGGACTATACAAGTCAAGTCCCAGCTCAACACACTGATCACAGCTCGGTTGAGGAGCAGCACAAATCACATATCAGCCCAGCAACATACAAGGGGTTAAGGCCCTCATCTAACAGCTAGCAGGAGGTCACGGCTCAAGCCGCTACAGTCACACAAGGTCACGGCTCAAGCTGCTACTGCACACTAGCAGACAGAAGAAAGAGCCATGATCCACTACAAAATAGTAGCAGCAACCCTAGACAAAGTTTAAAGAAGCACCGGAGACATAGATGATAAGGCGGCAGCCCTAGCAGGGCAAGATCAGTAACAAAGACCCTAAACATCAAGCACAAATGCAGCAACAAACCCTAGACACCAAGTGGAGGAGCAGCGAACCCTTAGAGCAGACAAGAATTAAATCTTCAGTCCTCTCTTGTCAAGATACACACCAAAAATGAAGTTTTGGACTTAATTTATAATCTTGACAAGCCTTCTAGAAGGGTCACTCAACCACCACTCGCTTTTAGGAGAATTACCAAATCAAAACATAAAATAAAGTTAGGTTGAGTTAGGATAGGGTACCAAAGTCAAATGGTCATACAAAACAAAAACAATAAAAGTTAAGTCATCATAGCAAGATACACACCAAAAATGAAGTTTTGGACTTAATTTATAATCTTGACAAGCCTTCTAGAAGGGTCACTCAACCACCACTAGCTTTTAGGATAATTACCAAATCAAAACATAAAATAAAGTTAGGTTGACTTAGGATAGGGTACCAAAGGTCAAATGGTCATAAAAACAAAAACAATAATAGTTAAGTCATCATAGCAAAAGGGTCAAGGTACCACAACCAAGATGGCGCTAGGACCAATAGGGAACCATAAGACCATAAGTCAACAAGAGGGGTCACATCAAGGTGGTAAGACAACCGTTTCATCCACAAGACCAAGGTGTACCATCAAGGTGGGGAAACAACCCTTTTACCCACAAGACCAAGGACTTTAATCTTTCTCTCCCAAGGCATATTGTCCATGTGTTCCATACAATAACTAAGTTTTATCATCACTGTATAAGGAAGGTCCAAACTAGATGATGTGATCCTTTGGTCTTCCATACTACTCCTAAGGGTCAAGTACTAGTGCCATCGTTCAGGCAAGCTAAGCTTAGATTCTTCCAATAGTGCACTTGAAGCAGTGGATTTACCATAGAAATCCTAGGGCAATTGCCTTTAAGCCATTGGATTTATCCTTTGGAGTCTACCCAGGTGTGATGCACTCCCGATTGTGCCTATTGTCGAAGTAAGGAGCTCATTTTGATTCTAATCAGATTTCCAAAGTTTTTGGTTTCTTTGTGTTACAGGTATCTACAACAACTTCATGGATTCGAAAGCAGTGCCCCTCCTCTCTCCATTCAACTATTCTGAGTGGAAATCAAAGATGAGCGCATATTGTTGATTTTTCCTAAGCAGCATCGAGAGCCATTCTCTTGGAGAATGAAGGCACCTGGTTAGGTACCAGGAACTTGTACCAGTCCAACACTGGGGGACTCAACCTAGAGTTGAGTGGCCATTCTTTGAATGGAGGCACCTGGTCAGTTACCAGGATATTGAACGATCCATAGAAGAAAGCATCGGCATCGGCAAAATATCGACAAGGGTCCAAAAAACATCTTCTCGGCAACATCAATGAAAAAGATCGGCAAAAATCGGCAAACCACGGCAAATATTGAAAAACGCAAAATATATTCATTTTTTTCATAATTTTAAGCATATAAAGCAACAATGACATCAAATAAATACATTGGCACATAAATATAGAAAAAGCACTGATATATATCATGTAGTCATGCCAAATATAATATGAGACATAAAAGTCGATACTAAAAGTCTGAATATAGTTGTCCAATAGTACTCAAAAGTGGGAAACCAATGGTCCAATACAAAATGACATCACAAAACTAGCAGCTAACTATCTGTCTCTAAAATCAATGCCCTCTTCCCCTTTTACGAGAAAAGATCATGGGTTGGTTTGCCAGGCCTGCCCCTGACAATAGAAGGTCCTAGCCCTACACTCGGTGCCAATGAGGGACTCAATGTCAATGAGGGACTAGATACATCGACCAGTGTAGAAGGTGGTGTTGATGAAGCCACATCACCCTCCATGAAGTCCTCTGGGTGAAAGCGCTCTGCCTCCTCCTCCTCCTGTTCCTCCTCTTGCTCCTCCTCCTGCCCCTGTTGCTGCTGCTCCTCCTCCTGCCTCCTCCTGTTCAAAACTAAATTTCAAAATTTATATAAATTATAAATTTAATATGTTACATTGTTATACTTAAATAAGTTAATACTTATAGTTATTATGTATTATAATTTATAATTTATGATATTTATTATTATCATTTATTTAAAATTTTAATTTTTAAATTTTAATATCTAGATTCTAGAATCTAGATTGAATTCTAATATGTGTCACTCAGCTACTCAGAAATTATGAAAAACTTACAAAATTATGGGAAATCCAACCTGTAAGTTTTGAAATCAGAAATTACATTAACAATGGAAGAATTTAGAATGAAGAAAAAATGGCATAGATTTAACAAAAATGACCTTACCTCTGCATTTTCCTTTGAGCAAGAGATCTTCAAACGCTAAACGCCCTTCAGACGTCCCTCAACAGGCTCAAACTGCCTTTCAAATGCCAAGACAGACAAAAGACTGCGTGGTTGTTCCTCCTCTTGCTCCTCCTCGGGTGTGCTTGAATCTTGATAAAACCCTCCTAAATACATTCCTGAGTGTGAATCAGTGAAACAATGCCCCTCTCTCGCACCGTTCTCCAAGGAAAATGACCAATCAAACCCTAAATTACCTTTAACGAACCCGGACAGAAGACAGAAAACGCGCCATGATTTAGGGTCATGGCGCAATTTTTACCTTAAAAATCGTGATTTTTTCCTTCACTGTGCAATGTCCAATTTTTTCCTGAAATCGCAATTTTTTCGCCAGAAAAAATCGACGGCCCGAAAAATCTTGTGAGTTTTCGGGACATCGGCGAAAAATCGTTGATTCTTTCTTCTATGATTGAACTAGTCTAGGACAAGGGCACTTAGCCTAGAGCTGAGTGGTCATTCTTTGAATGGAGGCACCTGGCCAGTTACCAGGAACTTGAACCAGTCTAGTACCGGGGGGCTCAACCTAGAGCTGAGGGGCCATTCTTTGAATGGAGGCACCTGGTCAGTTACCAAAAATTTGAACCAATCTAGGGTTGGGGGACTCAGCCTAGGGCTGAGGGCCATTCTCCGAGAGAATGGAGGCGCTTGGTCAATTACCAAATACTTGACATTGAGTCAATTGATGCAGCCTAGGGCTAAGGCACCTGGTCAGTTACCAAGTTCTCACTATAAGCCCTAGACCGGATCTGGGCATGTGAGGCACTCCTATCCTTGATCTATGGGTTGTGTGATCTTCTCCAAGGATTAGCTACCCTTGGTTATGACACCTAGTACCCGATCTTGGTGGCATAAGGAGTTCAAGTTAAAAGCATTAGTAATTCTCCCTATTTATGATGATGTACTTTGAGTGGGCATGAAGGACCCTTATGACCACAGAACACTTGAAGAAGACTAAGAAGCTAAAGTCAAAATACATATTTATGATGATGTACTTTCAGTGGGCATGAAGGACCCTTATGACCACAGAACACTTGAAGACGACTAAGAAGCTAAAGTCAAAATGCAAATTGACTCTTGTACCACAAGAAGTCAAAGTAAAAATACAAGAAGGTCCCTAGTACCACTAAAAGTTAAAGTCAAAAGGGTAAACATGAAAAAGAATAAAACCCTATTATTATATTCCTATTTGTAAGGGACTACTTTAAGTGCTTGAAAGGCTATAAATAAATTTCAATTGCAAATCATTTTTACACATTACATCTTCATCTTGGCTGCCCATTACAGACTGAAGTTTTTCGCTGGTTTTCTCAAGTGTGTGGTGATCTTTGTTTTTATGCCCTAGCATGGCGGTTTGGCTAGCTAGGGCATCATCCTAGGGCACATTTTTTCCACATCTAGGAGTGCTACCACTGTAGCTCACCCTACACGCAGCAACAGCAAACCCTAGGAGCCACTATTGGTTGCACGGGCAGCACAGAAAGGTCACGTGCAACTCCATCCTCTTCTCGAGTAGTAGAGACAAGTCACGAGAAGGTCACTTCTCTCTCCGGGAAGCCACCGAAGTAGCTCGAGCAGCATAGCAGACACACGGGCAGCCCTAGAAGTAACTCAGGCAACAGGGCAGACACACGGGCAGCCCTAACTCTTCATGAGCAGCCCTAAAAGAAGCTCGGGCAGCAGTATATCAGGTCCGAGCAGTCTCAGGCAGCAGCATAACAGGCCCAGGCAGAGTCAGGCAGCAGCATAATAGGTCCGATCAGCCTCGGGCAGCAGTATAACAGGCTCTGGCAACCCAAATCTGGTTGGGGCAGCATCCAGGCAGCTACAGGAAAGTTTGGGCAGCCCTAAGTTGGTCCAGGGAGCAGTAGGCAAAGTCTGGGCAGATTGAGCAGCAGGACGGAAAATTCTGGGTAGCACACTAGGTCTGCAATTTTTGAGCATCAGAAGAATTTTTCCCGGGCAGCTTGTTTTCATCCTCCACTTGGCAAGTTGTTCAAGCCTGCTAGGGTTTAAAATTATTGTTCAAGCCTACCAGGGTTTGACAATTTGTGAAAAACATTCATCTCATAATTCTGAGATGTTTTCTTACAAACTCAGTCATCTTATTTAAGGGATGAATTACTAATGCTTTTGGGGTTTTTGTCCTTCAAAGGTTTCCCTATGAAAACATCTGGTGTTCATTGTGTTGATGCTTAATTATCTACTGCACTTGTCTTTTTTATCTATCTTGCAGTCTGCAAAATTAAAGAATATTTGCACATGCTAAAATTTAACACATATCTCAAAAGACAATGGCTCTTTAATGTGTCTATTGGAGCTATAAATGAGTCCTCTTATGAAGAAAAGTGTGATTGGCTAAATGACTGTGATAGAGCATTTGGAACTATGTGCTTGGCCATGTCTCCAAAGATGCATTATCTCATTGATTCTGCTGAGTATCCATTCGAGCTCTGAAGCAATCTGAATAGAGCTTTTCGTGTGCAGAAACAAGAAGTTGATGCCTGGAGCAAATCCAACACCTCCTTAAGTGTTCTCCCTCCTGATGTCAGAGCCTCATGCATTTGTCAAGAAGTTGTTCTTGAGGAAGAAGAAGATGCAGAATCTTCAACCTTTGATCCAATTCGAATTGGTGCAAGTCTCCTTGAAGAGACTCTTTCTTCCTTTGTTGCTTCCTCTGTTTGTCAAGAAGTTGATTTACATGAAGACATTCGGCATACTAATGTTGAAGAAATTTCCATTCATTCACTGTTCTCAGAATCTTCAAGTTTCAAATTTGAGGATGTTATGTCAATCATTGCTCATTCACCTCGTGTGCATGATCAAAGTGCGCAACATGGTGATCTCTTAGATGTTTTGGAGGTTAGATCAGATTCTGAAGGTGATGCATTCACTCTCCTTGATCACATGCTTCCTACTTATTCCTACACGATGACTAATCCCTTTCCTCAAAGTTTCATTGAAGATGCAGAAGTTAGAACATTGTGCAGTTGCCAACATTGTGGCGCACTTAGGACATTGTCTCACTTTCTTGGAACTGATATAACCTTTGGTTCGAAGTTCCAAGCTCATTAAGTCTCTTTTGGACCTGGCACCCTGGTTGGTTCAAAGTTCAGGCCTGAAGAGCACCTTCAATTACTCTCCTGTCAAAGTAGCTCAGTTGCTCTACATGGTTTCAATCTCCACCATGTAGTTGTCTATGTTCCTGATCCCATTTAGCAGATTTCTCTTCTTCCCAAGAAGAAAACTCCTCCAAACATATTCATTTAGTTTGGAGAGCATAAAATTTTGGTTTCCTTTGCATGTTTATTTTTTAGGAAGGATTTTTCCCATGTGGTTTTGCCTTTTTCTTCAGTTTATATGGATGAATAATGTAAAAGGGTGACCATAGGCCTAGTTGATGGACCCTAATTTTGATATTTTACTCACAAAAGTCAGGCTTAAGGGGGGGTGTTGGTATAAAATCCCATCTAGACTTAGGTTAAAACATTTTCATTAGGTTCCTAGTGTTAGATCCATGTTGTTCCACCTTGTTTTGGCTTCCTAAAGCATAGTTTGTCCACATTATCCACTATTGCGCCCTCTTTTTGCTTTTACTCTGCCTTTTTTTAATACAAAGCACACATTATCCAAGTCCTGCTTTTATCCTGCTTTTATGAGTTAAAGCTACTTTTATGAGCTTTTCTCCTGGATTAGGAAGTGCTAGGTGTGCTAGGATGTCTTTGGCAAGTTTGCTAGTTGTTGCCTAAACCTCTTCCTCCTTTTTCACCTAAAAAGCCACTCAGTCCTTGTTTTATGGTCACTCATATGCAATCTAGACCCACTTAGCCAATTTGTGGCCATCTTATATGATTTCAGTTGGATACTTACCATATATGGGGGTTTTGCCATACATGTGAGCTATTCAAATTGCCTCTTTGGCATTCGATTTTCTCTCTTGAGAGTGTTTTCATATTGTACACATATCATTGTTCATTAATGTAATGGAAATTAATCCACTTGAGCATATTTTCTCTTGTGTTCTACTTAATATTTCTTCACAATTTCTTCTCTATTCTCTGTGACTAAAAGAAATTCTTAGTGAAGTCTTGATATGCAATCTAGATCAGCCTGTGCAAAATCTTACAGGGAGCACCTCAAAAACTCTAAAAGCATGCCTCCAAAAAAATCTCCTGAGAGGGAGTGATCCGAGAGCGCACTTCCAGGGGTGGGCACTCTCCCACAGCTTAGACTCAGAGCAAGCTTTGATTGAAAATTTTACAGGCCTCCTGACCTAGTCGAAAGGCTAAGGGGCATATATAGCAGCACGGCCAGGTAACTTTTTTTGCATGTGACCGAGGGTTTTTTTCTTTCTTACTCCAAAACAGGGAAGATGGAAATATGATATTTCATCAAGTCTTTACTTCATGGGATCTCAAGGAATGCTTTTAACCCACTAGTCCCTACATTTCAACCCAGAAGAGGAGATCAGAGCAGACCCTGTATGGGTAAGGCTACCCCGGCCCCCACCTCCCATTAATTTTTTGGAATGAAGGTCTTTTCAAAGCTGTTGGAGACAAACTGTGTCGACACATTCACCAGAATGAACCAAAAGGAATTGTATTCCTATGCCAGAATATGTGGAAGCGGACTTGGAGAAGGGCCTTCCAAAAGCATTGCAAATATATATGGATGGCTGAAGCCACCAGCAAGAGATAGACTATGAGCAGCTTCAATTTAACTGCAACTCTTGTCATGAGTACAAGCATTTTGCTAAAAATGCTCAAATAATCAGGAAAACCAGGCTACAAACTCTTCCATCCAAATGGAGCAGAACCCATTTAGGCCAGTAAATGAAAGATGCAGAAAACAACAATCTCAGGTACTGCAGCATCCAAAAACAACCCAAGAAGGACATTGAGTGAAATCCAAGAGAACTTCGAAGATATGGAAAAGGAAAGGGAGGAGGTGGAGGGGCAACCAATCCAGGAAAATACTGAGACTGAAATTGAATCTTCTAGCATGACTCAAGGTGATAAACAGACTATTCAAGCAGAAGCTGAAACTCTACAAGCCCCATTGGTGAGTGAAGTACAGAGTGAAGTACAGAGCAAGCAGCGCAATTCAGAAGCTATTCGAAAAGAGGGAAGGGACCCCAAGCGGACCAAGAAACTCTGCATCAAGCAATGGAGACAGTAAGCTCCCCTCCGGCTCTTGAAATCTCCTACCTCAGCACATTAAAATCAAAGCATCTTCATATATCCCCGCCTCCTACAAGAACACCAGTGGAGATGGTAAGCTCCCCTCCTCATATTTAAATCTCTTACCTCAGCACGTTAAGATCAAAGAATCTTCATATATCCTCACCTCTTACAAGAGGTGTAAAACCATTTGAGAATGGCAAGAGATAGAAGCGGAATAAAACAAAGCAAGGGGTACTCAGATTTTGCTTGCTGCTAACTGTGCAGATCTTCAGATGTTCTGTGATGTTTTGCCGAGTAGTTCTGTTGCTTTTTCATTTGTAAGGCAGTATAGTAATACCTGCCAGGCCTATAATGGCAGAAACTGGAGAGTCGAGAATAAGCAATTTCTAGTAGCTAGACTTTATGTATTTGATATCAGGCTATGTCCAATTCTATACATTGTGTATGCTGCTGTCCGATTTGTCCATAGTTTTTCTTAATACAAAATACAACCTTTACTGTTAAAAGAAATAGGGTAGTCAACAGAATAAACTGATAACATGTTCCTACAATCAGATATGGCAGATTATCATTACACCAGACAAAAAATACAAAAAATACAGAAAAGAGCAGCTGCTGCAGCTCAAATAACATAAACATGTTCTGAAAATAAAAATTAAATTCCAGATGGTTGATACATGCAACTAAAATAAAAATAAAATCACATCCAACAGGTCTTCTAGATTGCAGCCAAATCAATTGACCAGCAGACATATTTGTGATGTGCTTAGCAAGCCTGTCTAATACTCATGAAAATATATACTGGCCAATATGACACAACAGAGTACAGGCCACTATTATTTTGGCTGGGCTAGCAAGCATATTGCACAACTAACCAATCTGTGTAGATTCAAAATTGCTGCACAAACAAGATCAATACAAATAGCTTGCACAGATGAGCTTAATGGTTGTAGCTTTAGATAGAAGACTCTTTAAGTTATATTTTAGCGTCAGCTTATTGCTTCAATTATGAATACCTTTGATCCCGGAGGAAATATAATTGATTCCTTTGCTTGGGGACTGGGAATAAAATCTAATAACGAAGCAGAGTGGTTGGCTCTTTTGCATGGGTTTGAAATCATCGTCAAACTAGATATAAACAAAATAGCTATAATAGAAGACTCAAGGCAAGTTATCCAGAAGATGCGGAATGGGTATGAAAAAGGCAACCCCAGATGCAAAAGAATTTCTAGAAGGATCTCACACCTCAATTCCCACAAAGAAATAAGTTATTACCACGTCCTTTGGGAAAACAATGAAAAAGCAGACACCCTTGCCAACAAGGGAGCTAGACTGGAGCTCGGTTCGGTGATTTATTCCAATGGTGAGCATAAGACCCACCTTGTTCCATGAACTTATCAGCAAAAGGGACCCTAGACCCCTCATTCAAGTTAAGGGCCCTTGGATAATGCATAAACAAGACCGACATGCCCATAGTGGCCTGAGTGCGCGTGGAAGGTTGCATGTACGAGCCAATGTAATTTATTGTCAGGGCATTAACGCTGATGGGATGAAGCATTCACTTCCGCTCCTTGTTCTTGCCGCTCCCACATGCGAAATAGATGCAGAGCAGTTTAACATTCTGAGAGGCAGTCAGAGATTTCTACAAAAAGCTGGAAGCGACGGGACGGTCTGCGACGAGGTAATTGTTCTGAAGCTTTCAGGTCTGATAAATTCCTTTCTTTTGTGTTCGTTGGGGGCAATAACAGATATGGAAACAGAGAAGAACACAGAGAAAGAATGGTTAGCAGTTATTAACAGTCTTAAGGACGGGTTTGAAGATTTCAAGATTCACTTGAGGAAGGTTTTTGAGGCAGTCTGTAGCGGACTCAGGCAGAACCAGGAGATTTCCACAGATGTGGGGTATGTTTTAAGGCAGCTATCATGTCAGGATTCGTGGATAGATGACCTGGATAGGGACATTAAGGAACTTATGGGAAAGGTTGATAGAATTGCTGAAGATGTGCAGAAGATGGTGAATCTGACACAATGCAGCCATTGCCAAGAGACAATAGACAATGGAGCGCAGCCAATGGAAAAAGTGTCAGTATCAAAGCCGATTCCAAGCAAGGAAGGCAAGAAAAAGAAGCAGTCATGTTTTCTCAGGCTTTTTGCAGATGTTTTTTTGTATACTGTTAAATTTTCAGTTTATAAGGGTTTATCCCTCCTCTAGTATGGTGAAATATAGGAAGAAAACCAGAAAATTTTGTAAATCTCTGGTAGTTTTAGTTTTAGTTTTCTCAGTCATGGTGAATGCAGAATACAGACTGGTTTTTGCTAGTGTAATGAATGGCTGTGCACAGCCTTTTTTATATAATGAATATGTTTACAGTTCCAGTTAAAATATGAATACCTTATTATGCCCCTATGATTTACTCCCACAAATCAAATGTCACAATATACACCTATATCAAATATAATTCAATCAACTTCAATTTATTAAATAACTGAAAAACAAAAGGAAAATCAATTAAGTTCCTCAAGGGTACCTGTCATTTGCCAAATTCCAAGCCTCTTGCATCAATTCTGGAGGTGCTTCCACTTGAGCTAGATAATTCAAGATGAATTTATGGGGATGTTCAACATGGCAAATAAAACCCATCTCTTTCAACAGGTGTCTTTCTGTTCGGTTCAAATCTATCTTCAACTGTGCATATTTCTGCAATTAAAAGCACCAGTCAATATGGAGACTATTAGTTTCTACGTTAATATAGCAAATTTAACATCAACAAAGATGAATCAGCTCTATGACAACTTCATTTTAGAACATATATTATGATCTCTGTATAGTAAAACTATAGTTTAACCGAAATGTTGAAAAATATATTATATAATATCCCACAGTTCATGCCCTTCAAGGGCTCTTCTTTCTTTCCATAAGTTTACATCTCTAATTTCACCTACAAAGGGTTTTAGCTTATGGCTGTCTTAAACAAAGAAGACACACTAATCACCAAATCTAGGGAATTTAACTACATTGATATCTCTTGCAGCGGTGGAATAGATGTGGTCACGATGAAGGCCGAAGCTCCAGCATGGGGGTTATTACTACATTTCCCTCCTTTTATCTTTCACAATTCTCGGATGCAATACTTTTCACAATTTCACTCAATGAGAACATCAAATTTGACTTTTCAACACCAGAGCATTAAAACAAATAAATCCCTTTAAATTCAATCTTTGAAGCCATCCAGCAGAATGTCTAAGTAAAAAACTAAAAAGAAGTTGGGTCTGGTTTATTGAAAAAAAACACCAACTTTAGAATGGGGTTCAAGTGGTTCAAGCGGCAAATTCTCTCGCTTGCATTCCATACGATGAAACACATTCAAAACCTGCTGAATCCTCCGAGGACTTTCTTCAAGCTTTGCCGCAAGCCAAACACAACTTGCTGCAACCCGCTGCAAAACCCCCAAATTCCACAGTCAGAACCCAAAAAAATAAATAAATAAACCCGAAATGAAATTTTCCAAATAAAAAGAGAAAATAGTACACATTATCAGAGCTCAAATTGTAAGTTCAAAAACATATGCATACCTTGACATTGAACCGTGCAAATGATTTTTTGAAATAGAATCGATGGAGCAGAACTTGGCCTGTTGCCATGACTGCTTGTGGTCTGTAAAGATTAAGATCAACTTTCATTAATCAATCCTAATCTTACACTATTGCCCAAAGGGAAAATAACTAAATAAATAGAAAATTAAAAAAAGCACAGCTGAAAGGATACAATCTAAGCAAAATGCCGCTTTCTTGAATCAATTCGCAGCCATATAGACGGAGCGTCGTCTCTGTTTCTTGGTCAATTCCATCTTTCCGTGACGGTGAGTTCACAATCTGCTCGTCTGCCACATAGAATGTGTCAATTGCTGTGTAAATCATGATGATGGTGATAGTGGTGGATGGGAATTGATGTGTAGCGCCTCGAATGAACTTTCCAAACAATGGTCACTCTTCCATATCAGAATCCCTCACAGCTTCCAGAGCACTGAATACCTTCTCTGTCTGACCATTACTGAAATGTTAATATGTTAATTTAGCACGCGGATAGTAGGAATCTTTAAAATTCAATGTGACTAGTGAAATAGTGCTATCCAGTTATTGATTACATCCAATTCTGGAACTTATATGAGACTGTTAACATAATAATGTGTATAGGAGCCAGTATTAGTATAAAATCTCTATTTACTCTTGATGTTAGTAATCTGGTAAAATTAAGCAGCAATATGTGTATTGAGAAGGGCGATCATTTAGCTGGAGATGGCAGTTCTACATTTATTTTTGTTTTGACAGATAATAGGCCTGGTTTTAGGCTAACATTGTGGATAATCCTTGGCTGAATCGGGTATGAACGAGCTAGTTGGGATCCCCAAAGATCGAAAGGCATGACAATCTGTAAATATCTCTGTAATTTTTCAATATATTTGGTTTAAAATTGGCCCCGTTTTATTTACCAAAACATAAAGAAATAGTACTATCCAGTTTCTTCAGTGAGAAAAATTCAGGAAAACTATATTCTACAGTCACTTAAACCTGAATATTAGGTACAAGTTATAAATTTCGATATTCATATTGCCAGGTTTGACACTAAAAGTTCCAGTCAACTGCTCAAATTTACTACTCATAAAAGAAATTAAAAAGTCCAACAAGCTTATGATTCGAGCATTGCACAGTGCACCGATACTGATTTTTCGTGATGTCCAAAGACTCTTGTACCATCAATCAATGAATTATAATTACTAAAATTTACTTACTAAACGAGTTTCTGACATCCCCATAAACCAATTACTTAAATCTGGACATGGTCGGAAACCGATGACACGAGCTCACCAGGATACCAAAAGCATCATAAAAAGGGAAAAGACTAAAAATTACAAAAAGAGGACCAGATAAATTAAATGGAACCCAACATAAAAGAGTCAAAATTAATAGCTTGCTTAAAATTTGCAGAGGACGCATAATCAAGGGCATAAGTCTGCAATTATAATAAGAAATATCTTAGAAGGATTCAGAAAAAGGGAGACATTCAAAAAAAAATGCAACCCAACATGAAAGGATAAAAAACTATGGCAACGAAAAATCAAAAGCTGAAAACACGATAACAAGTTTACAGAAACCAATAATATGGGGTAAATAGACCCAAGCACTTTAAATTGCAAGCTGAAAAGCGAAACCTAAAAATTGAAACCCTCACTGGATCTATGAAAGTAAGAATAACACAAAATCACAAAATGGGGAAGCCGATTTAGTATCGCTGTAATAGGCCCCCATTGCCAAAGGATGGTCACCGGTTCGAATCCCAGACAATCAGTTATTTCGTCAATGCAACGTAGGCCATGATTTCGAAGCACATAGGACTGTGTCCAGTGTAATTAAAGATCGTTTTCTCGATGTCCAGGCATTCCAATACATGGAGTTAATTATCTTGCCCATAAAGGAAAGAGTATAAAAATATTTGCATATATAATATCTGTGGTGAGATTTGAAAGAGTATATTGAACAGAAAACTCACCTGTTATCTTATGAAAGCGAAACCTTGAAAGATTGTACTCCTACATTATTATTTCGGCACATTGAGAATTTTGCGATATAAGGAAACTCTCAGCCAGTTTTGTGTTTTTCATTCACCCACGAGGATTAAAATTTCACAATAAAATCCAAAAAAACCTTTGAACATGTGAAGCACCGATAGGATTTGAATTCTTAAAGCAATCACATATAAATGATTGGAAAGCGTCTTTTCAACCTTTGATCAAGACACAGAGCGTTTCTTTCATCACTCGATCAAGTTAAAGAGCATTTAATAGCATTCGACACAAATTTCTATTATAAAATTCAAAAATGTTGCAGAATATCATGTTTTTCTTAAGGTAGTATATTGATGCATGTATTTTTTATTCTTTTTATAGGGTAGATGTATACTTTTTCCACATAAAATGCTTCTAAGAGACATAAAATAAAAATTAAAAAAATAATAATAATTACACTGATAATAAGGGTGAATCTTAGGGCAAGTAATAAGCACTCTGCAACAAAGTGATTAATGTTGCGAGGGGCTCTGACATTTTGTTAATGTTCAGCGTGCCATAACCAATCCATGTATCATATGTGCATCCATGGTCATGTCATCCTCGGCCGACATCAACTTTACTTTAGCAGCTCTAATCCTCCAAACCCCCTGACACAAACCGTCATTACCGTTTGCTTCCACTTCCCTCTCTTTGAAAAATGAGTGACATAATGCAAAGGACTGATGAAGAGGCGGGCTTTGAAATTTGAAATTCCAAAAGAGGCAAGCTTTCAAATTTGAAATTCCAAAAGAGGTGGGCTTGAAATAGGTGGTATACAACCTATTTCATCATTGATAACCTCCACTCTCTGATCACTGCCAAGTCATCATTGTATATTGATATGTCATTTCATTGCCACACGTTGTTCATGTACATCATTGTACACCTCATCATACACAGTCATTCATCAAGTAGTTATGTTCTACTTTCACTAATCATCATGCATCATCATATAGTATAAGCATGCATCATCATAGGGTATGCATCATCGTCATAGGGTATGCATCCTCATCAAATATACATCATCATCGTGTATGCATCAACATCAACATAGTATGCATCACGTATGCATCATAATCATAGAGTGTATGTCATAGTGCATAGGAGAGCATCATCATATCCTAACATGCATGCTCAGCATAGTGTATATATAATAGAGCATATGAGTGCATCATCACACCATATAGCATGCATGTACATCATATTGTATAGGAGTGTAGCATGCATCATCATTATAGAGTGTTCATCATAGAGTAGCATGCAAATCACAATGGACTTGTCAATATACCATTGTATTCATTGTACAATAGTGTTCACACATCACTATACATACACCACTGTATACATCACTGTACATACCCTTATTCATTAATGTTCACTCATTTGACATTATATCTTATGCATACATACCTTGTCATTGTAGAAGATCCCAGACAAACCTTGGACTTAACCACTGTTGAAACTGTAGATGTTTTTGAATCTCGGGACTGTTGTAGATGATGCCAAATTGTGGATTGTTCATGACTGTGTAAAACCCCAAGGAAATCATCATTCCATCAAAACTTGGGTCCGAGGAGGTTGATAAACTTGGGAATGTTGAACATACTGTTTGATGGTATAACCTTCCACAAAATCGGGTTTGTGTAGGCTGATAAAACTCGGGATTGTTCATTGTTTTAAACCCCCAAAAAAATATGTCTATGTGGAAAAATTTGGATGTTGCCTCAGTCAACTATATGCTAGTGCATTTTATTCATGATCCAAGTTATGGCAAACATTGTGTATTAATACACCTACTAGGTGTGGAGGATGAGGATAGGGCCAACTTCATGCAGGATTTTTAAAATCAATTTATTAAATTTTAAAAATGTTTTACCATATGGGGTCGACTTCAAGGAAAATTTAAGTCTTTTTTATTGATTTAAAAATTGTTTTAACTATTTATCACTTAATGAGGCCAACCTTGACAAGGGTTAGTGTGGTAGCGAGGTTCCAAAGGTAAGTTTAATATTTTATTTATTTGTTAATGGTCTTTCCTCTTGTCATAAGATTAGGGTTTTATGTTAAGCCATCACCATATGTAAGGGTGTCCTCTACTTATCAAGGGTGCACCATAGTACCAAGAACCCCATCCTCATGACCATCAAGCCATCAAGTGTTTGGTTCCAAGGAATCCCTTGAACACTAAGACCATCTCACATACCTCATTAACACTTACATGACCCCCATCACTTCACAATTCCTTCAGGGGTATAAGGACCATTAAACCATCGAGTGTGGGGGTTCCTGGACTTCTCCTAGGGTACCATGACCTCATTATAACACAAATGACCACTGAATGGGTCATTTGGCCTATTGCAAATTCTTCAACCCACCAAGGACACTTTCTAGGGTACTAGGGCATAGGTTGTGGAACTGGGAAACCATAGAAATTACTTAGGGGAACTTAAACACACTAAAGGGTGTATCGGGCTTTTTCCATTGTCCCAAGGGCTCCAAGGGCTTCATACTTGGGCTTGGACAAGGTCAAAACGTCCCCTTTGACATTGACAGATTTCTAACCCTGAAGGGGTCCTCAAGGGGCACCAAGATACCAAGGTACGGTCTTTGGTACCTTGTACCCATTTTCGATACTTTTCCATATCTCTATTCCTTGAGCTTCCATGTAGGTTCTCATCCTTATGCTCCAGAATGCATAGTTGGTCCCATCAAACAAGGGTGATCCACTTTTACTTTGTTTAACAAACTTGCCCATGACTGCCTTCCAACGGTTAGATTGTTCTTAAAGGAACTCGCTCTAATACCAATTATTGAAATACTAAGAGGGGGGTGAATCAATATTTGCACAATTAAATTTTTTTTAATCAAGAGCAAGTTGGTAATCACCAATCATAGCATATCATCAATGTACATGAAAATAACAAGATACACAGTACAAAATATTTTGACGTGGAAACCCAAGTCCTGGGGGTAAACCCACAGAAGCCTTTTTAAAAATAAATTTGACCCATCAATAACTAAAATTACAAATTTTCCAGATACAACTAGAAGGGGCTACAACCCCTTAGGCTTCATCAACTACAACTAACAAGCTCCTACAACAACTTAACTCACAAGATTGTGAGTCCTAACACCATCCTATCAGCTTGAAGAAAAAGAGGACTGAACCTATAGACCTGTCAAAACCAATCACTGAACTTGTTGTATGTTGAGAACCTCTGCTCTCTGATCACTGCCAAGTCATCAATGTATATTGATATGTCATTTCATCACCACACATTGTTCATGTACATCATTGTACACCTCATCATACACAATCATTCATCAAGTAGATATGTTCTAGTTTCACTGATCATCATGCATCGTCATAGTATAAGCATGCATCATCATAGGGTATGCATCATCGTCATAGGGTGTAACATAACCGTAAACCATCAATAGATCCTTGGGAATTACACAATGTAAAGAAAATGTTTTGTTGAAACAATTGAGTACACCAATTTGTTAGTCTTATTGAATATTGGTTTTATAATCAATCATAAAGATTATAAGTTCGTAAATACAATCACTCCTACCCAACATGTAAATGGAGACTACTATTGTTTTAACAATTAGGGGTTCCCTAATTTAACAAAATGGAGGCCCTTCACTCTCAATATACATTGTATGTATCTCCTATAATTTCCAATAAAATCCTTAATTATTAAACTTACTTCAATTTTGAGAATCATAGCCAACATAAGCAATCTAAGTTATAATCATCACCAACACCAATATCATAATTTGCTTTCACCATGTAAGGTATGGCATTCATTTTTGTTGTTTCTGTTATATTCAAGCATCAATTCCCTTTGCTAACCAACCACAATAATAATGTATATACAAACATATATAAATATTATGTCATACATCTTTTTCCTAAGTTCACACATCTATTCTTACATTTCCCATTCATGGGTATGCATGTATATATCTTTGAAATAACAATCAAAGCTTCAAGCAATCTCAAGCCACACAGGTGCTTTAGAATATTCTTAGTCAAATATGTATCTCCTAACACTTATTACTATACTCATAGTTAAAACACCTGCAATATGCTAGTCACGCGATAGTCTATTGCGTGTAATGATCACTCCTAAGTATAATGGTAGGGGATGCGGTTCGGGTCTCCTGAGCCATTTGTTCATAAACAATAAGGTTAGTTAGCTTCATTACTTCCAATAATAAAATGAACCTAACTTATAAAATATGTACGTCTGTAAAAAGATTTCACCATGTTGTCTTCCGAGAATTAGTCTAATTCTTTTCTACCTTTTGAACACCTTCTCTACAACCACAACTTGAAAATCATGTTAAATATACATAGGAGCACCATAAATCAAGTAATAATAATATTTAACAACATAATCTACATAACAAGCTTGCAACGTGATAAAATACTTTCATAATCAAAAGTTAACTATTATGAGTTACTACGCAAATCTGAATAAAATTTTGGCGACTGAAAGCTCGACTTTGACTTTACCTGATCTGATCAGACCCGATCTAGTTGATAATCCATCAACAACGATTCTCCATTAGCTTCCATTCTTCATTCGTTGCCATTCTCCATTAGCTCCGTTCTACATTCGTTGTTCTTCTCCATTCGCAGCGTTTCCCATTCTCTGCCCTTATCCATTCACAACATTTCCCATTGGTTGCACCCTCCATTCGCAGTTTTTCCTCCTTAAAAATTCTCACAACACCCCGCGCTTATCCTACTATATCTCTCCAACTGTAAGCGTCGAGCTCCCTTAGTACGGATCTCTTGAGATCAACGATGAGCTGTCCATTACAGATATTCCCACTTCGAGATATACCAGACAATATATTCAATGCAAAAGACATTTCTCCTCCTAAAGCTCGGGTTTAAAACCATCACCAACTAAGAAAATCCATACAAATATATATGTACCTATTTTTATTTTCTTTCATGACATCATGTGTCTTTTAGTAGAATCGTTTCAATGTTAACCTTACAATAATTTAAAAGGGTAATGAAAANATATATATATATATATATTATACAAACATTTATTTGGGTAAATAATTCATGTAGATAAACCTTAGAAAATATCATTTTAAATTAATTTAAGATTACTATAATATAATCTCTTCAAGATGAAGCTTAGCTTCTTATTATAAGTTATAGGGAGGACTTTTTGGCACTTGATGCCATAATTAAGTGTTACAGAGAGAAACTTCCTATGGCTTGGGGTGTACCACAACAGACAGCTTTGACACTAGAAATCAATCTTTCCCAATATGCAAGAGAAACCAAACATCTGACACTAAAGGATATCGAATCGTACCTTGTTCTGGACGGTTGAAGTAGATCCCCATTGAGCTTTTTCAATTCATGCTTGCATTAGCAATTTGCTCTCAACAACAGCAAACACGACAAGCATGCTCTATAATAATGTGTTAGACATACTTTAGCATATATATTCAACAATGTATAAGCAATTAAATACATCCATGGATTCAATATTCATATTCAAATGCACATAATTGGACATGAAAATATATTTCTATTAATAAAATTAGAGATTACAATAGTGACAACCTCTGTCGGCACGTCTACGAACCAGAGAAATCGATTCCTCCACCTAGGCCTCCACCACCTCAATCCTCCATCTCTCTATAGCAAGCTCACAAAACAAAGGAAAGCTTGGGAAGAACACAAAGTGCTCCAAAGGGACAAAGGGATGTAGACTCAAGTATAAGCAAACTGAGGCAACAATGGACTATAGTTTTTTTGCTCTTCAATTCCTCATCTTCAATGTATCCAAGGGGTTCCTTATATAGCACTCCAAAAGGGTAATGGAGGGTTGAATCTGAGTGATCTCAAGGCATATGGAAGGCCAAGAGTCGGGATCTTCGGACTTATATGAGGAAAACTCCAAAAATATTTGGACTTATGCACACATCCCGATGTACGCGGGTTTGAGGTCAAAAGTCGCGTGTACACGCGAGTATGAGTTTAAAAGTCGCGTACAACAATAAACATGTGTTTTTTAGGGATGAACTTGGAACATCAAAATATAATATAAGTCCATGGGGTCTAAAGAGTCTGCAGAGGGACAAGGAAGGCCATAAACGTGTGATCAACCATGTGTGGCAAAATCAGCTATAACATTAAGTATTAAGTAACAATTATCTTTTCACCGAAAAAAACAAGGATCATCAAAACCCATTATTTGTTATCCAACTAAAAGTAACTTAGTATACTCATGGCTTACTTCAACTTAGGATGACACCTAAGAGCTTAGGTCATCAAGGGAATAGTTATTCTTCTTCTAGTTCCCAAGGCTTCACTCATCTTTTACCTTTCCTCCTAGTGGATTTGTCTCCAATTGTTCTTTGGTCGTGTCAAGCTTTCAGTCTCCTAACCCTATCAATTGTATCTACAACTTTTATGCAGTTAGAATTAGTACTTACAATGTCGTTTACTTACACTTTGCATTCCAGGTCGAGGTAGGAAGGGAATATTATATAGGGTATGCATCCTCATCAAATACACATCATCATCGTGTATGCATCAACATCATCATAGTATGCATCATCCTCATAGAGTGTATGTCATAGTGAATAGGAGAGTATCATCGTACCATAGCATGCATGTTCATCATAGTGTATATATCTTAGATCATAGGAGTGCATCATGACACCATAGCATGCATGTACATCATATTGTATAGGAGTGTAGCATGCATCATCATTATAGAGTGTTCATCATAGAGTAGCATGCAAATCACAATGGAATTATCAATATACCACTATATTCATTGTACAATATTGTTCACACATCACTGTACATACACCATTGTATACACCACTGTACATACCCTTATTCATTATTGTTCACTCATTTGACATTATATCTTATACATACATACCTTGTCACTATAAAAGATCGCAGACAAACCTTGGACTTAACCACTGCTGAAACTATAGATGTCTTTAAAACTTGGGACTGCTATAGATGCTGCCAAATTGTGGACTGTTCCTTTGAGATAACTGAAGATCCTTTTAATTATTATAATGTGAATTTCCTTTGGAGCAGCTTTGAATCTTGCAACTTTTCCAACAACTTGCATCACATCTGGCCTTGAGGTTGTTACATATAGTAGACTACCAATCATTGACCTATAAATCCTTTGATCAACTTGTTCAGATTCATCTTCCTTGCTTAGCTTACAACCAGTGATCATAGGAGTACTCACAGGTTTACAATTTTCCATCTTGAATTTCTTTAACATTTCCTTGATGCATTTTGTTTGAGTAATAAAAATGCATTTTGTTCGTTGAGATATATGAAGTCCCAAGAAGAAGGTTAATTCACCGAGAAAAGACATTTAAAACTCTTTTTGCATGTCCTTAGCAAATTATTGACTTAGTGAATCATCATTACTTCTAAAGATGAAATCATCAACATATACTTCAAGGATGAGTATGCTGTCATCATCCTGTTTGGTGTACAAATTGTTGTATGCACTTCCCCTCTTAAATTTTTGTTGCTGCAAGTACCTGTCCAATTTGGAGTACCAAGCTCTAGGAGCTTGG
The DNA here is from genome assembly GCA_001517045.1 of Pseudotsuga menziesii. Lineage (NCBI taxonomy): Eukaryota > Viridiplantae > Streptophyta > Pinopsida > Pinales > Pinaceae > Pseudotsuga > Pseudotsuga menziesii. The sequence goes on along the minus strand of LPNX010271480.1, from coordinate 620,379 downwards.
TTCAAGACATATAAAGCCCTTTTGAGTTTGCATACGTGGTCCTTGTTTTTCGAAAGTTTAAATCCTTTTGGTTGTTTGATGTAGACTTCTTCTTGTAATTCCCCATTCAGAAAAGCTGATTTTACGTTCATCTGATACACTTTGATGTCTTTGGAGCAAGCATAAGCCAATGTCATTCTGATAGATTCCATTATGGCTATTGGTGCAAAAGTTTCTTCAAAGTCTATTCCTTCGATCTGAGCATAGCCTTTACAAAAAAAATTGGGACTTGTTTCTGATCACCTGTCCATCTTCATTCATTTTGTTTCTGAAAACCCACTTCGTGCCAGTCACATTCTTATTATTTGGTTTAGGAACAAGTTCCCATGTTTCATTTTTCTCAATTTGATCTAATTCTTCTTCCATTGCTTTGTCCCAATGCTCATCTGTACTAGCCTTTGAAAAAGTTCTTGGTTCAGCTGTAGATAATAGAGACAAGTGCACCTGCTCATTTCTTACAGATTGTCTTCTTCTAGTTCATATTATGACATTCTTATCACCAATAATTTGATCTAATGGATGGTTCTTCTGCTACAAGTTTTTAGGAATCCGTTGATCGATTTATTCTTCTTTTTCCACAGTTGGTTGATTCTGTTCTTCATCTTCAGTAAGTTGTTCTTCATTCTCATATAGTTGTTCTTCCATTTTAATTTATTGCTTCAACAATAGAAAGATATATTGTTGATTGTTTCTTGCTTAACCAACTTACCAAACATCCTCCCAGATAAAACGCTCCCCCACTTGTGCTTTTTCGATCATCTACACAACCTGCCCAATCTGAATCTGTAAACGCATATAAATCAAGATTGTTACCTTTGGGATACCATAAGCCATAATATGTTGTTCCTTTTAGATATCTAAGAATCCTCTTAACTGCAAGCAAGTGAGAAAATTTTGGAGATGATTGAAATCGAGCAACTTGACATACTGCATTCATTACATCTGGCCTTGTAGTTGTTTCATATAAAAGACTACCAATCATAGATCTGTATATTTTCTGCTCAACATTCTCAGAATCATCTGTGTTACTCAACTTACATCCAGTAACCATGGGAGTTCCTACTGGTTTACAATCCTCCATTTGAAATTTATTTAACATTTCTTTTATGTATTTAGTTTGAGAGATAAAAATGCCTTTATCAGATTGTGAAATTTGGAGACCTAAGAAAAACTTTAATTCACCAAGCATAGACATTTCAAACTCATTCTGCATACTTTGTGCAAACAGTTTGCTAAGCTGATCATTATCACTCCCAAATATAATATCATCTACATATATTTCAACAATGATCAAGCTACCATGTTCTTTTTTAATATAAATATTACTGTCAGTATTACATTTTCTGTATCCTTGCTGCCTTAAATATCTGTCAAGCCTGGAATACGAAGCTCTTGGAGCTTGTTTTAGCCCATACAGAGCCTTTTTCAACCTGTAAACATGATTTGCTGCTTCTTGTACCTGAAACCCATCTGGTTGTTCCATGTAAACTTCTTCCTCTAACTCACCATTTAAAAAAGTAGATTTTACATCCATTTGATAAACTTTAATGTTCTTAGAACTAGCATAAGCCAAAATCAGTCTAATGGATTCCATTCTTGCAACAGGAGCATACGTTTCTCCATAATCTATGCCTTCAACTTGTGCATACCCTTTGTAAACCAGTCTAACTTTATTTCTAGTTATGTTTCCTGCTTCATCCAACTTATTTCTGAAAACCCATTTAGCCTCAACAACATTTTTATTTAAAGGTCTAGGAACCAATTCCCATGTCTTATTCTTTTCTATTTGAATTATTTCTTCTTTCATTGCTTTCATCTAGTTTCATCATTAATTGCTTCTTCAACATTCTTGGGTTCAAACAGTGAGATTAATGATACATGTTCTTGATTGGAAGTAGATTCTTGCCTTTTGCTTCTAGTTTCAACACCTGCATTGATATCACCAATGATTTGTTCTTCAGGATGATTTCTTTGAATTCTTTTACTTGGAGTCTTTGATGGAGTTTATCCCTGTAATGAAGTAGGAATCACATTTTCATTTTTAACTGATTTAGTTTCCTCTATACCACTTGATTCTTCTTCATTTTTCAGTTTGTCATATATTTCATATATCTGATGATCTTTCTTTTTAGTTTTGGATTTAAAAAATGAAGATTCATCGAATTTTACATGTATGGCTTCAACAATTTTCTTCAATTTGAAATTGTAGCACTTATAAGCTTTTCTTGAGCATGAATATCCAACTAAAATACCTTCATCAGTTCTAGAATCCAATTTTCCCATATTTTTATCAATTCTCTTTATGTAACACTTACTACCAAAGATTCTAAAGTGTTTAATACTTGTTGGTCTACCTTTCCATAACTGATAAGGTGTCTTGTTACTATTACTTCTCAACAAACTTCTATTTAGTATGTGCACAATAGTATTAACAACTTGAGGCCAACGTATATTACTTAGTTTAGATTCATTTAACATTGTTCTTGCCATTTCCATAACAGTCCTATTTTTCCTTTCAACAACACCATTTTGCTGAGGTGTTTCAGTAATAGAAAAATGTCTTTTGATACCATTATCATCACAATACTTATTGAATTCTTTAGAAACAAATTCTCCTCCATTGTCTGATCTTAAGCATTTAATTTTCATGTCAATTTCATTTTCAGTCAACTCTTTGAAAATTTGAAAACAATTGAATGTTTCAGACTTCCTTCTTAACAGAAACATCCAAGCATTCGAGTAAAATCATCCACAAATAATAGAAAATATCTTTCACCATTTAATCCTTTTGTCGTCATAGGTCCACAAACATCAGCATGTATTAGTTCCAAAGGTTTTGTTATAGAGTATTCTTTTGTTTTAAACTTAACTCTAGTTTGTTTACCATTGACATTGTTTGCAAACAGAGTTGGTAAGATTCTTTATGAAAGGTAAATTTCTTATTGCTTCCTTTTTGTTCAACTGAATTAGACTTTCAAAGTTAATATGTCCAAGGCTTTAATGCCACAACCAATTTTCATCTTCATTTCCAAGATAACAATCTTCCTTTTTCTCATCTAGTATGTAAATATTACTTGGTGTTCTTGTAGCTGTTCCAACTAACCAATTTGTTTTGACATCCCTGATTTGACACTTTTTAGAATAAAAAATCATATAATGCCCTTTATCACAAATTTGACTTACACTTAACAAATTATGTTCCATATCCTCAACTAGTAAAACATTTTCAGCCATAATATTGTTATTATTCAAACACATAGTACCTCTTCCAATTATTCGTTCATTTCCAAAAGTAACTATACCTTCTTTTCCTTCATCCAAAGTAACAAAATTATGTTTTCTTCCTATCATATGTTTAGAACATCCACTATCCACACACCATTTCACTTTATGATCAGCCTGTAAAGCTAGAGTGCATTTTTCAAATTCCAGATGATCACTTTTCTTTTTCTAACATCTAGTTTTTAGATTGGTATAATTAGACTCAACAGATTTATGAAAGTTCATTGGACAATTTCTTGATATATGTCCAAAATGATTACATCTATAACATTCAATTTCAAAGCTTAAGACATCAAATATGTTATAGGAATTATTCACATTGTTCTGAATGATTCTATCATGCCTTCTTCCACAGTCAACTCTAGATTTGTCATGGTTGTTATGTGCAATTATGTTTCTTGAGAATGCGTTACAAAATGCAGCTTTATGTCCATACTTGTAACAAAAGAAACAATAGCCATTAAACTTGTTCTGGTACTTGTCATAACTTCTTCTATGTACTGTTGGGGTTTGATTTTCTTTTTGCTTTACTGATTCCATCTGATCGCTAGTGTTTTTCACATCAGTACCTGTCTTTTCAGTACTTGTGCTAGTACTTGCCTTACTAGTCTCATATTTATAACCAATTCTAGTTTTGTCATTTGTTGATCTTTGATTACTAATAATTTGTTCTAAAATTTTTGAACTACCATTCTTTCTGACTGAAACAACTTCAAATTTTAGATATTCATTTTCCTTATCCTTTTCTACAAGCAGGTTGTTTAGTGCTTCTTCAGTTAATTTAGTCTCTTCAATTTTGAGCTTTAAATTAATTATCATACTTTCAATGCTTTCTATCAACCTGAAAGATTTCTGTAGCTCATTTTCAAGATTTTCATTTTCTTGTTTGAAATGTTTACATTCTCTTCTTACTTTTCTACGTCCAGTCAATGAAATACAAACTCATCATTCTAATTTTCTACAGCCATAAAGAGTCTTGTATTTGAGCTAACATCACTTTCATCTGTTTCTGAAGAATCACTAAATAGACTTTGTTTTTTATATGAGTTTCTTTGAAAAGATTTCTTATATTTTTTCTTGTATTCTTTACTCTTTCTATTGCTTTCTTCTTCACCATCAGAATGCTTATTGTAAGGACACTTGGAGGCAAAATTCCCTATTCTGCCACAACCAAAGCATTTAAGAGGAAGCTTACCTTTGTATTTACCAGTACCCTTTTTTTAAATTTTTGACAAAATTAGCTTCTTCCTTATCTTCTTCTGAATCATCATGATTGCTGGTTTCTACTTCAACTTTCTTGTTGTTCTTCTTAGTCGCCTTTAAAGCTGCTTCTTTTCTGAAGGAATCCTCACCATAGTTTCTCATCTCATATGCTATTAGTATTCCATGTAGTTCATCCATTTCTAAAGTAGAGATATCAGTTCTTTCTTCCAAAGCATATATTTTTGAATTAAATTTTATAGGTAAAGATATAAGTACCTTTTGCACAATATCAACATCTTTAACATTTTCTCCTAGACCTCTCATGGTATTTACTACTTCATCAATACGAAGAAAATAAGTTGCTATATCTTCAAATTCTTCCATTTTTAAACTTTCAAATTGACTCCTATATGACTGTAACTTAGCATTTTTCACCTTCGTATCTCCTTCATAAACATTTTTCAGTTTGTCACATAATTCTTTAGCTGACTCACAGTGCATAACCTTAACAAATATTGACCCTACTAATCCTCCAAGTATTGCATAAATGGCTTTGGAATTACTTTCATAAATTTTCTTACCTACAACATCTGTTGGAACGGTTGTCGTAGCACTATATTCATTTAGCACAGTTTTCCAAACATCTACTCCTTGAGTCTGTAAAAACAATTTCATCCTGATACTCCAAAAAGCATAATTATGTCCATCAAATAGAGGTAACCCATGTTTTGTGAATTCAGACTTCTTATCCATCATAAAAGACCACACTTCCAGTGATTAAACTGATATTTGAAGTGTCCGGCTCTGATACCAATTGTTAATCAAGTCAACAACTGAGAGGGGGGGGGGGTGAATTAGTTGTTTATAATTTTGTATATATTTTTAATGTGGCTTATAACCATCAAAGACATAAAATGGATAGAGACACAAAATGCTCATGAGGAAACCCCAAAAGGGAAAAACCTATTCTTCTTCTTATGGATGTAAAGCAAGCAAATTTAATTACATCATGTTTTATCTGAGAAACAACTCAGATGAGGCTACTACCTCAGGAAACTACCTCTTTATTTTTAGCTCTTACTGAAAGACAACTCCTACCGTCTGAATGGAAGCTTCAACTTGCAATGAGACTGCCAGTCTCCCTAGCTCCTCCCTTCCTCCCTGTAATATAGGCATCAACCTGTTTCACATACTTTTAAACCAAACATGTTATCTTTTTAGACCCATTATGTATCAAATATAAACTTTTAATAACAACTCATTCTGTCACAACATCCCCATTCTGTCACAACATATCTCAAAACACTTTCAGTCAGTAATCATCCTGTCAAGAAAATCTCTGTCAAACTACTCTGTCAAATCAACAATCTGTCTCAAACTCTCTTCACTTATGCAGTAAGTAATATATTCAAAGATTATCATGTGTATCCAGTATCTGATTGATCTTTATCAATATTTACAGATCTCTGTTTCAATCATTTTATTAAACCAATCTACAGTAACTTGAGTAGTCAGAAAATGGATTTAATTTGTAGAACTTGCAATATTTTTCCTGTACAAAACACATACTCAACTTAATTTGTTAAAGAGAAATTTACCATTTGGCTCATCAATAAAAACCAATGCATACCAACGTTTCTTTAATCAATGTAGTCAACCTCTTCACAACTCTATATTTTTCTTCAATTCTGACTGCATCTTCTCCATTGCTGAGTATTTGTCTTCTCCAATTCATTCACTACGCTATATATTCTATACAATTTCCTTATTCATGACAGGCTGCGTTCTATACAATTTCTTTATTCATGACAGACTGTGTTCTATACAATTTCCTTACTCACAATAGAGTATACCTTTCTATATTCACTCCACTGCATTTGTGTTTTCTCCAATTCATATGTTGTGATGCATTCAGTATGCTACACTCTTCCTCACATTCATGGCTCTACGTTTCACCAATTCATTGTGTTGAATACTGTACTGTTTACTTCATTGATCTAATCTCCTTATTCACCATACCTTCTCCTCAATTTCTCACAGCACCGTTTACATATATACCATACATTTGATCAATTATGACAAACTTCAACTGTGTAAACCATAATACAGTTAAAAAAACGATTTTGGGCAGCGCAACATTAACCATAAAACCGTTTCAAACACGTTTTGGACAGTGCAGCATTAACCAATTCATAAAGCATTAACTCGTTTTAACAAACTTTGGAACTGTATTCTTTATTTATTGATGGTTATTGGAACCTTTCTTTGACACCTTGAATCAAACGCATGATGGATAACAAATTGATTTAGCCATAATAAAAAACAAACTAATGCTAATGCCCAATTTCTGTGAATGTAATAAGCTTTCTATCTGAAGACAAGGATTTCTGTGTCTCATTCACAATTTATGTTGCATTCCCATATTTCTTTCAAATTCATTGCTAATAGACATTCTTTTACATCAATGACAAACAAAAGCATTCATACCAACAGGAATTTCAATCTTTATGAAATTATTTCCTTTCAATTATATTCTACTTATAATGTGGTACCCTTTACCTTTGTGACTTTTACATGAAATGAAAATTATTTGATATAAATTGATGTTTTATGTGTTTTTCCTAACCAACGATGTTATTGATTAATTTGCCTAAATAACTAACCAATGTTCCTAATATGGTCTTTAATACTGGCTATTATGGAAAATATTTATTTCTTTCTCAAGAAATATTTAATCCTCAATAACATTGGTAAATCGGAGAGCTTGAGATGTACACTTACAATTAATTTAATAACACATAAATCTATCACATAGAGAGGCTGTCTAAACAACATTGAAGATGGCAGTGAAAAATTGTGTATAAAAATAAACTACTGGGCTAATCCTCAAGAGCATTGGTAAATAGGAGTGCTTGGGATGTACACTTACAATTAATTTAATAACACATAAATCTATCACATAGAGAGGCCATTGAACAATACCGAAGATGATAGTGCAAATTTGTGTATGAAATAAACTAATGGGCTTGAATCCAAAGTCATTAGTTGTCAGTGAAAAACTGTGTATTACCATTGTGCTCCAATCCAAAGTCATTATTTGTCAATTTAGAATATCACTAGGTGTGATGAAATATTGCTCATCTAATAAAAATTACATGAGCCAATTGATTGTAACCCATGATGGACATGCCTAGACTAGTCGTGAAGCCCTCTCATCCTTCGCTCTCCACTTGCTTTCCATGACATGATTTTTTTTACTCAAAGAAATTCCATCTAAGTTGCAAATACATGCTGACGAGCTATTAATCTCTCACACACAAACACTAGGAGAGATTAGAATTGAAAGTTGGGTAGTTTTATTTATAAACATAACTAAACTTATCTAAATGAATACCAAAAAAACAGGGTATTAGCGCTAGGGTTAAAACCAAATCCCATTGAATCATGCATTTTACCAAACCAACAACATGCAAAAATCCTGCAGCCATTTGAATACATAAACTCATAAACACTACAACGTTTAAAGCAAAAAGAAAACCCAATTGTAATAGCATGTTAAACTATCCATTGAAAAGACATCGCTCAATTCAATTTTAAATAAAACTCGCCTATTTCAAGCCCACCTCTTTTGGAATTTCAAATTTCAAAGCCTGCCTCTTTTGGAATTTCAAATTTCAAAGCCCGCCTCTTCATCGTCCTTTGCATCATGGCACTCATATTTCAAAGAGACGGAAGTGGAAGTAAACGGTAATGACAGTTTGTGTCAGGGGGTTTGGAGGATTGGAGTCGCGGGAGTAAAGTTGATGTCGACTGGGGATGGCATGAACATGGATGCACATATGATGCATGGATCGGTTATGACACACTGAACATTAACATAATGCCAGAGCCCCCACGACATTAATCACTCTGTTGTGGGGTTCTTATTGCTTGCCTCAAGTGTGGATCCATCTTAACCTTGAATAGTGTAGATCCATCATAAACCTTGATCAATCAAACACCTAAATGCATCAAATTTCTTAAGGTGTAAATTTGTTATTAACATGTAAAAGTTTTAAGCTTTAAAAATAAAAAAAATACACCTCAAGAAATTGGATCTTTCTTAATGGATCTGGGTTTAGGATGAATCTATGCTAGTTTTAAAAAAGTAGATGTTATATTTAAAAAAATAACACGGGTAACGTTATGTGACAACTATATAACCCATAGAGTAGTATAAACAAGCAATGTTTTTTTTTCTCGGTCATTTTTTCACTGAATCTGGTGATGAATTTGGGAATTCCATATATGAACTGTTAAACTTGCATATTTCGGGTGCCCCAAGGGTTTTTAGAGTGTTGAATCTATTTATGCACTCAAAAAAATGATTTGAGTTGCGGGAAAAATCATTAAAGAAAAATTTTTCAACGGAAAGACAAAAAGGTCGCATGTTTAGACTATTTCTATAACCCATATCACAAAAGAATAGCATGTCATCCCTCTTATCCATTTAAAATTTAAAATTTATAAATTGAATAAAAAATTAAAACCAGATCCATACCTACTAAGCATTGAGAAGGATCAAATTTTATTTATTGGTACATATGGATTTTAAATGCATCTATGCTAGTCATAACTCACTTGTCATTACATAATGAGGACAACTACCTTCAAAGAAAATATACTAAGGCATCTAAACTAATCAAAATTTGCAATTATTTATGTGAAAATGATTGAAGAGTTCTCCCATTATGATTTTGTGGTGTATTGTGAAAGACATTGTTAATACTTTGGGACATGTAAGATTCAACTCTCTCTTCCTTAGTGCTAAAGTAGATTTTAACTCTTGATCTATCAAGCATATGGATCTATAGTGTATCTTTGATTTTACTTCTTGTATAACATTTTTTATAATATTTGTACATGTCAAATTTTTTTCTTTCAATAAGGAAAAAAACATGTTTCTTGATATTCATAGTGAATCAAAGAGAACAATGCTTGTTACATCAAATAGTCTTCACAATGAATACGTGAGTATTACAACTCACTATAGAGAAACAAAACATCAACTGACACCATATATTGCACTACCCTGTAACTGTCCAAAAAATATAAGTCAAAAGTTACTTGCCTATATTGTTGTAAAATATAAACAATATTCCAAAAAAATCAATGGTATCTATGGAAATCATTTTATAGGAAAGTTGCCAGCTTCAAAATATAGGAACTATTCCTCTAGAGACAACCACATTCTCCAATAGTTCGTTAAATATATTTATTTTTGTTTGTATCTATATTGGCTAACATATAGCATTATTATGATTATTTGTTTTCTTTAACCATGGAAACTTAGAAACCTCCCAAGAGTATATGCAACAACCCGCAGGCCACATACACCAATAACTCATAGGTAAACTCAGGCCGAGACTTCACATCAATGATATGTCTACCCTTTCAACTTCACTACGTCGGGTCAATATGTGCAACCCTACCCCCTGCCTGAATTGAACTTGTGACCTCCTCAAAGATAGCACGTGTTCTTAACCATTGGACCCACTCATGTGCACTTATTATTACTATTTTTCATTGACAACATCTTGTTATCATGGGATGACACCATCCATGCCTTTTGACATCTCTATCATACTCCCACTCTCAATGCAATAGTTTTTTTTTTGAAGATTGTGTGCAAAGAATAGTGGGTGCACTTTATGACTTGTAATAAAAAGAAATATTTGAACCACAAACCACTTTTTTCAAGAAGTGATACTTCAGCTCAGTAAGAAAAAATATAATTACATCTAAAGCATTAAATGTGAAATGCGAGAAAGTCGTGTATTAAACCAGCATAGATATGTCTTAAACTCGGATCTATCAAGTACGAAGAGGGATTCGATTTCTTGAGGTGTAATTTTATTTTATTTTAATTTGTACATGTCCAAAAGAAAAAAAAATTACACCTCAAGAATTTCTATTTTTTATGAGTGTGATTATTTTTATTTGGTTTTGATTTTTTATTTTAAGAGTGGACGTGATTTTTTTTAATTATTTGTTATATTTGGTAGCATTACATAACATTACATTGTGTGACTGCCCACGGGGTGTAGAATATACGGTGAATGGGTGTATTGTTAAGGCGCTCCTTGTGTAAGGTCACCAATTCGAAACTCTGTGGGTACGAACCTTGCAACAAAAAAAAACATTACATGACAACATTTCTCCCATACTGAGTTGTAGAGCACCTCACTACTCTCGGTGCTATCACTAACAAACTTGGGTGTTATTCTTAAAAAACTTCATCCTCTCATGGGAGTCCCCTCCACTTATGTCATGTACCAAGTGTCCTCATGATGCCATTGGGGTTGTGAAACACCCAAATTATTAACCCAAAATGCCTTTGATGTTCCATTTTGTTTTTCCATTACTTAAATTAAATATTTATAGTGGAACTAAATGCATAATGATTACTCATGATTTATATATGCATATATGCAGTTATTGCAATCAATATCTGCATGAATGGAGTCACATAATGTCAATAATTCCATGCAATATAATTATGTTAAACACATATTAGTGATAAACACAACACATTTTATACACATGTCAATACTTATCTAAAAATATAAACCAACTAGATGCAAACCAAGGACACCACTCCTAGTCATAGGCTTTGTCAGTCCATATCTTTCTTTGATAGGCCACCCTCAAACTAGGGATATTAAACCAAAATAGGATACCAAGTTTTCTTGCTACAACTATCCTAACCCAATAGCATTCATTCCCCTTCATCCTACACAACCCAACGAATGGGGCTCCCTTCTTTGAGTTAACAGTCCCTCGGGCTCCCTTCATTAAATTAGTAATCTCTCAGGTTTCTTACCCTAATTCCTTTCTAGGGATCTAGCACAGGCCGACTAAGAACTCTCCATGCTAGGAATCTAGGGAATTATGATGTTCTCGGTATGGCTCTGGTCTATAGTATGAGTGATGGTGGTAGGGTGAAGGTGGATCAAATCTAATAACATATGATGGATCAATCATGGGAGAATGATGGCAGAATGGACTAGTTCTCAATAATTATATGCATATTGAGAACTAGCCCAATGACATGAAGGATGATAGGAACTAGATAAATGACATACATGGGGCAAGACATATTTTTTCCCTCTAATCCCAAGCTTAGTATAATTAACCCAATAATACGGTTAATGAACTGGTATAAAGAGGAATTAATAAAACTTAGGATAGAATGAGTATTAAGGATAATGACTTAACTCCTAAGTCACTAAGGTCATCTCCTTTTTAAACCCCTTCTCACTCTCCCTCTTATGGAATTATAACCCCTCATCTCTTCTTCGTCCATTAGTCTACAATAATCATGGAATTTATATTAAAAAGTGAAAACGTACACAATTACATAATTTGGTAATGTTAGACCATTCATATTCGACTTGTGGATATTTAATCAATATTTACATATTTACATACTGGGGTAAAAAATGAGGTGTTAAATTCCCCTCCCTCTTAATTTATGCACCATCCTCGGTGCATGTCACCACTATTTACATATACAAAATTTCAAAACAACTACGAGTATGCCTCCTACATAGTATCCTCCAGCTCCCACGTTACTTCTTCAAGGCTATAATGTGTCCACTAGACCTTTACTTCCCCGATGGCTATATTCCAAAGCAACGTGATTCTTCTGTCCAGAATAGAGACATGTAGTACTAGTATATCTCCTTTTGGTTCCACCTAAATCAAGGCACAATCAATAATGTGATTAGGATCAGGCACATACATTTTTAATAACAATACATGAAACACATTATACACTTTTATACAGGTAGCCAATGCAAGCTCATATGCAACAAGCCCTATCCTGGTTAATATTCAAATGGCCCACAACATCTAGGCGGTAGCTTAGGACATATCCCAAGATTCAGGGAACTTTTATTTGGCCTGACATTTAGATACACATGATCACCAACACTAAATTCTCTTTCTATCCTTCCTTTTTCTACATAACGTTTTTGTCTGTCATGTGTTGTTTTTAAATTCTGTCTGATCTCAACTATATGGTCTTCCATTTCCTTAAGCAATTTTGGCCCAATAACCACTCTATTTGTTGGATTATCCTAGCTTATTAGAGTATTGGATTATCTTATGTACAAGGATTCGAATGGACTCATTTTTAAAGATGCATGATATCCATTATTGTAAGCAAATTCTACCAAATGCAAGTAATCTTCCCATTTTGATGGTTGATCTATCACATACATTCTAAGCATATCTTCAATAACCTAGTTAACCATCTCAGTATGCCCAGCTGTCTGTGGATGATATGTTGTACTCATATTCATATTTGTTCCAAATCCTTTAAATATCCTTTCCAAAATTTTGAAGTATATTGTGAATCGCTATCTAGAACAATTATCCTAAGCATTCAATGTAACCTTGCAATATCCTTCATTTAAATTTATGTTATATTAGTTTCCTTATGAGTTGACTTAATTAGAATGAAGTGTGCAGACTTTGTTAACTTATCCACCACTGCCATAATTGAATCATGTTTTTTGATCATCTTGGGTAATTTTGTGAAATCTATTGTCACTACATTCAATTTCCATTCTGGAATCGGCTATGTCTGAAGTAATCATGTTGGATGTCCATGCTCAACCTTTACTTTCTAACATTCCAAACATCTTGCTATGTACTAAGCTATGCCTTTGTTCATTCCTAGCCAGAAGTACTAACTTCTTATTGTTGTAATAGTTTTTTTATATCCAGGATGTCATGCATATGGTACCTTGTGTATTTCAACCATTGCCAACTTTCTTAATTCAACACAATTAGGAATGTAATTTCCATTAATATTCATAAGAATCTCATCATTTTCCAACACATGTCTTTTAAATTTTTGTTGTAAATGTTCATGTTGTAGTCCTTCTTTCACCTTAATATAATGTTGATATGAAATAACAACTTCAATTTTTTTTACTTTGAAATATGAATTGCACATGCTAATGGTTGTAGCATGCATTGTATGTGCTCCTCTGTTGAGTGTACCTACAACTTTATTATTCTTGCCTTTAATATGTTTGATTTCAAACTCAAACACACATAGAAATTCCAACCATCTTGTCTATCTCGTATTTAAATTCTATTGCTCAAAATATATTTAAACCCACTGTGATCCATTCTTAATTCAGATTTTATGCCCATAAGGTAATGTCTCCACATTTTTAAGGCATGCACTATAGCAGACAACTCTAAATCATGTGTGGCATATTTTTTCTCATGTTCCTTCAGCTTCATAGATTCATAACAAACCACGTGCCCATCTTGCATGAGTACAACACCAATTCCTTCTCTACAAGCATACGCACATGCCACAAAATCTTCATCTGGATCAACAATTTTGAGAATTTGGTGCACTAGTGAATAATCTCTTCAATTGTTGGAAACTTTCTTCACACTTGGTTTTCCATTCAAATTTGACTCCTTTCTTTTGCAAGGATGTAAATGGATGTGCTACTTTTGAGAATCCCTTTACGAATTTTATGTAATATCCAACTAATCCCATAAATGATATGACCTATGATACATTTCTAGATGTATGCCACCCCATGATAGCTTCAATATTTATTTCTTGGGTCTAGTGCTACCCCTTCCTCGTATATGATGTGTCATAAGTATTGAATTTGTTTTTTATAGAATGAACATTTACTTAGCTTGGAATATATTTCATTTTCCCTCAACAAATGTAAAACTAATCTCAAATGCTCCTCATGTTCCTCATCCAATTTTGAATAAATAAGAATGTCATCTAAAAACACAATGACAAACTTATCCAAATACTGTCTAAATATGTCATTCATTCAACACATAAAAGTAGTTGGTTCATTTGATAATCCAAATGGCAATACCACAAACTCATAGTGATCATATTGGGTCCCAAAAACTAATTTGCTAATATCTTCATCCTTTATTATTACTTTATGATAACTTGATCTCATGTTTATCTTGGAGTAAATCCTTTCCCCTTTCAGTTGGTCAAACAAGTCATCAATTCTAGGTAGAGGATATTTGTTATTCACTATGACTTTCTTTAATTGTCTAAAGTCAATACACAATATTAATGTTCCATCTTTCTTCTTTAAAAAGAGTACAGGTTCTCCCTAAGGAGACACACTTGGTCATATGTACACCTTCTTCAATAATTCTTCAAGTTGCATTTTTAACTCCTTCAACTCATTCTATATGGTATTTTGGAAACCAAGGCAGCTCTAGGCACCTAGTTAATAGAAAAGTCCATATATATTTTTGGTGGTAACCCGAGTATTTCTCCAAACACATTTGCATATTCTTATAGTATGTGAAATATTCCATGTTGGGGCCCTTATCCTTTTTATGGTTCCTCCACGTTAGCTGCAAAGAACTGATACCCTTTTCTAAAACACCTTTTTAACTACATAATTGAACTTGTCTTATAGAAATAGGCCTTGGAATGTATCTGATTGTCTTATGCTCACCTTCTTCATAAAGACAAGTGAGAGTTTTGTCACAGAAATCTAAGTAAACTCTCAGCCAATTTTGTGTTTTTTCATTCACCCACGACAACTAAAATTTCACAGTAAAATCCCAAAAACCTTGGAACATGCGAAGCACCGATAGGATTTGAATTATTAAAAGTGATCATATAGAAATGATTGGAAAATGTATTTTCAACCTTCGATCAAGTTAAAGAGCATTTCTTTCATCCCTCGATCAAGTTATAGAACATTTAATAGCATTCGACACAAATATTTATTATAAAATTAAAAAATGTTAAAGAATATCATGTTTTTCTTTAAGGTAGTATATTGATGAATGCATTTTCTTTTTATATTTATTTTTTTTAATTTTTATTATTTATTTTTATAGGATAAATGTACACTTTCCCCATCCATGATGTAGAAATGCATCTTATTGGCACAAAAATAAAAAAAATTAAGTGCACTCATAGTAGGAGGTGCTCTTCCCCAAGGCGGGTGCATGTAATGACAGATGGGAGGGTGCATGAGTGGCACATGGTTGGGAAACATGTCCCCCATTCCAACACCTCATCACCCCCAGCATGGTCGCCTTTTAACCTGCGGGCTCCTCCCACGACGACAATCTTGGCGGCATATCCTCGTATGCGCATTGAAGTGCAGACAAATGATGAAATGATAGATGAGGGGAAGGAGTACATCGTTGAGGATTTGAATCATTAATTCATCAACCTGTTTCTTTATGAACTCGACTGCATTTTCCAGCGGGTGGCGGAGGTGGCTCTTTAGTTTGTAGAGTGGTCGCATGTGCACCTGTCTATAAAGGTGACAAGAACCCTTATGGTCTTCATTGGCGGGACTTTATTTGGACTTTGGCACTTGCTAGAATGTCGTAGATTGAGTCGTGGGTCTTCAGCTGGGCGGCCTGAGGAGTCTAGTTATTGATGGATTTGGCTTTGGCTATCTGTGGAACTAGTTCAAGTTTTCTATGGATTTGGATATCTGTGGATTTGGTTTGGAGAACTACCCTTCATAGATCCTAGTATTTTGGGTCTGTCGATTCTGGTGGTACTTTCTTAACTTTTCGAACGTTTTGGTTGTTGTTGATTCTGGAGGTGCTTCTATCGCTATTCAGTGCTCCTGACCTTGTTCCTGGTGCTTCTTGGTGGGACTCCGGTAAGTCTTGGCCTGTCCATAACTCCACTATATTCTTGTTTATCTTCCCTTCTATCAGGATATTGGTTTGGACTCTTGTTTGGTCTGTTTGTGAGCCCCACTCGGGGACTAGTGGTGTAGCGCTCTCGTTCCCCATCCGTGCTCCAGTATCAGCTCATTCTTCTTTCCAGTCTCTATCTTCCTTTAGTTGGCTCTTCGATGTGCCCTCTATCACAATGCCTCCGCAAAGACGCCCTCCCTGTTAGTCCAAACCTTTGAATCCCTCGATAAGCTCCTCTTCTCCCCCAACGGAGCTATGCGAAACATTGTGCACTTTTCCCACCTCTTTAGGAATTCAATTCCGCCTCCCATTCAAGCGGATATAGAAGAAAATGAAGGTGAGGCTTGGATCACTAGGGACTGTATCATAGATAGGGAGGTGAAGCATGAGTTCGATGCCTTAGTCCCTGACCCAAGATATGCAAAAGGAAGAGCCTCCCTCCATCTAAAAACAATTGATTACTTCTGGAAGCAAAAATATGTTATGGGATGTGCCCTTGTTGAAAGGGGGGAAGCCGATGAGGACATTATCTTGAAGCTGGATGAGCTCTCGCGTAATCTACAGTAAATTGTAAGGTACCTGGGGATTAAGCTAGTCGAATGCCTGAATTCGACCCCTGAGGATACTGATACCAAGCTTGCTATAGGCTAGATTTCCTTTTTTCTGTTTCTAGTTATTTTATGTTTATATGAATATCTGTAAGCGATATGTATTAAAGAACTCTCAAACTTGATGGTTTAGTCTCATCTCATTTAGAGACAGATTCTAATTTTTTTTGAAAACTATGAGCATGTTTCCCCTGTGTTGGGAGGGCTCAATTTTGCTACTTTTTTGTAAATATTTTTGAAGGCAATAGAACGACTTATCTAATTTACAAAAAAAAAATACTGGGAGGTGCTCTAAAGCCTAGTGTGGATCCATCTTAAACCTTGATCTATCAAACGCGTAAAGGCATCAAAATTATTGAGGTGTAAATTTTTATTAACATGTAAAAAGTTTAAGGTTAAAAAAAAATACACTTCAAGAAATTGGATCCTTCTTGAAAGATCCGAGTTTAAGATGAATCTATGTTGGTTTTAAAAAATTAGATGACTTTAAAAAATTGACATGGGTGACACTATGTGGCAACTATATAACCCACATAGTAGTCTAAACAAGTGATGTTTTTGTCATCATTTTTTATTTTTCTCGACCATTTTTCACTGAATTTGGTGATGAATTTGGGAATTCCATATCTGAACTGTCAAACTTTCATA
The DNA here is from genome assembly GCA_001517045.1 of Pseudotsuga menziesii. Lineage (NCBI taxonomy): Eukaryota > Viridiplantae > Streptophyta > Pinopsida > Pinales > Pinaceae > Pseudotsuga > Pseudotsuga menziesii. Next base: position 602,866 of record LPNX010271480.1, on the reverse strand, counting down.
TTTCGAGTGCCTCGAGGGTTTTTTAGAGTGTTGAATCTATTTATGCACTCGAAAAAACTATTTGAGTTGTAGAAAAAATCATTAAAGAATTTCTTTCACCAAAAAGACAAAAAGGTCGCGTGTTTAGACTCTTTCTACAACCCACATCACAAAAGAATAGCATGTAGTCTCTCTTATCCATCTTAAATTTAAATTTTATAAAAGTAATAAAAAATTAAAACAAAATCCATATCTACTAAGCACTGAGAAGGATCAATTTTTATTTATTGGTACATCTGGATTTTAGTTGCATATATGCTAGTCATAACTCACTTGTCATTATGCAATGAGGACAACTACCTTCAATGAACATATCCTAAGGCACCTAAACTAATCTAAATTTGCAATTATTTATATGAAAATGACTGAAGAGTGCTCTGAGTATGATTTTTTGGTGTATTGTGAAAGACATTGTTAATACTTTGTGACATGTAAGATTCATCTCTCTTCCCTAGTGCTAAAGTAGATTTTAACTCTTGATATATCAAGAATATGGATCTATAGTGTATCTCCCATTTTACTTCTTTGTATAGCATTTTTTATAATACTTGTACATGTAAAAAAATGTTCTTTCATCTTTTTTTTTTCAATAGGGAAAAAAGCATGCTTCTTGATATTCATAGTGAATCAAAGAGAGAAATGCGTGTTACATCAAACAATCTTCACAAATCATTCTCGAGTATTACAACTCACTATAGAGAAACAAAACATCAACTGACAACATGTACTACACTACCATGTTGCTGTAAAATATAAACATCAACTCAAAAATTACTTGCCTATGTTGTTATAAAATATAAACAATATTAAAAAAAAATGCTATCTATGGACAACATTTCATAGGCAAGTTGTCCGCTTCAAAATATAGGAACTATTCCATCAGAAACAACCACAATCTCCAATAGTTCTTTAAATATATTTATTTTTGTTTGTATCTATATTGGCTAACATATAACATTATTATGATTATTTGTTTTCTTTAACCATGGGAACTTAGCAACCTCCCAAGAGTATATGCAACAACCCGCAAGCCACATATACCAATAACTCATTGGTCAACCTGGGCCGAGACTTCACATCAAGGGGATGTCTACCCTTTCAGCTTCACTATGTCAGGTCAATATGTGCAACCCTACCCCCCACCAGAATTGAGCCTATGACCTCCTCGAAGATAATGCGTGTTCTTAACCATTGGACCCACTCATGTGCACTTATTATGATTATTTGTCATTGACAACTTCTCTAAATCAGGGGATGACACCATCGCTACCTCCATCATAGTGGGTTGTTAACATCTCTATCATATTCCTATTCTCAATGCAATAGGTGATTTTTGAAGTTTGTGTGCAAAGAATAGTGGGTGCACTTTATGACTTGTAACAAAAATAAAGATTTGAACCACATCCCACTTTTTTCAAGAAGTGATAATTCAACTAAGTAAGCAAAAATATAATTACATCTAAAGCGTTAAATGTGAAATGTGAGAGAGTTATGTATTAAACCAACATAGATACATCTTAAACTAGGATCTATTAAGTACTGAGAGGGATTCGATTTCTTTAGGTGTAATTTTATTTTATTTTAATTTGTACATGTCCAGAAAAAGTTTACACCTCAAGATATTTTTTTATGAGTGTAATTATTTTTAGTTGGTTATATTTTTTTTTATTTTAAGAGTGGACATAATTTTTTTTAAATTGTTTTTAATATCTGGTAGCATTACATAACATTACATTGTGTGACTACCCATGGGCTATAGAATAGATGATGAATGGATGTATTGTTAAGGCACTCCTTGTGTAAGGTCACTGGTTTGAAACTCCATGGGTACAAGCCTTAAAAAAAAAACATTACGTGACAACATTTCCCCCGTACTAGGTTGTAGAGCACCTCGCTACTCTTGGTGCAATCACTATCAAACATGGGTGTTCTTCTTAAAAACCTTCATCCTCTCATGGGAGTCCCCTCCACTTATGCCATGTACCATGTAATATCCCGAATCCCGATATTTTATATTTCTATGCAAATATACTGATACAACCGGGCATGCAAACTGCCATGCAAAAATCCCTAGTTTATAGCAAAAATTAGGGTTAGGGTTTGTGAGATAGAATGAACACTTACCACTGATAAGCTAGCTGGACTGCACCTGAAAGAGTATACAAGCATCAAGAACTGAATTGAAGATGGACTGATATATTCTGCTTCCGGTGAAACCCTAGCAGCAAGAACCTAGGTCAGATAAGGGTGACGTTTTCAGTGAAGGAGGTGTCCGATGGGGCTGCTAATTTGTAGGACTAATAGCCTTCCCGTGTCGGAGAGAATGCTTGGTACATGCGGATTTTCGGAGGTCTCTAGGTAGGCTAGCAAATTGTTCCAGAGAGACAGCTACTCACACCCCCCCTAATCCTGAAAAATAGTTGATAACTGCTCCGAATGAGAACGGTCGGATCTTATAATCACCAGGTTCCGGAGTAAGATGCCGATGGTGAGAATGGTGCCTGAGTTTCAGAGTAAAACTGAGATTTGAAGACCTAGCAACTGATTAGGGATTTCTGGCTAAAAACCCCCTTTACGGCTGCACACGTGTCCCTGCAACAATCTAGACCGTATACTAGATAACTATGAATGAATGTAAGAGCAAATGGTGAACATGTATGGTTTACCTTGAATGAGACTAGGGCAGATATTTCACTACCGAAACCTCGCTAGTTGAAGACGCCATCTCCAACCCCAACTGCTGTGCTGCTATTTAAGAGCTCCCAAATTAATAATCATCAAAAGTGAAGTCTCCTTTCGCTTTATCCTCCTTTTATAACTTTCAACTGTGAAAACCCTAATCTTTGACCTAATTACGTCACTTTATCTTCCAATTTTCAGTTGACTTGCATGCATGCGCCTGGAGACTTAAATGAGTGCACGCATATTTTGGCATGCACAAAGGTGGCCTTTATCCCCAATGGCCCTTATTGACCTAATGATGATGCCCTATATTTTCTATGGATGGCATCAGTCCTTAGATGATTCCCTAACTGTCAGTAACCGCTCAAACCCACAGGAATCACATAGGTTATCGGATTTGGGCCTCAAGGCCTAATCGAAAGAGGACATTACAGTCCTCCCCGCTTGAGATTTCTTGTCCTCAAGCAACTACAAACTGGGATGCTGCAATAGCTGTTCACCTTCCTAGGTGGCATCCTCTGGCAGTAGTTCTTTCCACTGAACCAAGTACTCTCTGATTACCCTGTTCCTAAGCTTCCTTTCTCTAGTCTGTATGATTCGTTCGGGAATCAATATCAGTCGTCCCTCATCATCTAAAGGAGGTAAATCTGTAGATGGAGCAATGTGTTGCCCAAGGGTCTTCTTTAGGTTAGGCACATCGAACACATTGTGAATTTTACTTTCCTGTGGAAGTTCTAGTTCATATGCCACCTCTCCCACCTTCATGATTATTCTATAGGGTCCATAGAAGCAAGATTTTAACTTTTATGCTCTTTTCTTCTTAAGCAAAGATTGCCTGTAAGGTTGGAGCCTTAAGTATACCAAATCCCCTACCTCAAAGCTCTGCTCAACCCTGTGTTTGTCGGCATACAAATTCTGTTGATTCTGGGTTGTTTGTAAGTTTTCCTTCAAGATTTTCAGAATGTCTTGATTGTCATGTATCCAATCCTTAGCCTTAGGAGCCCTACTATCTCCAAATGCCAAATCTGCATAGTCCAAGGCCTCGTAACCATATAATGGCTTAAAATGAGTCATCCTAATAGACATATTATAGGTAGTATTGTAGCAATAATCCCCTAGGTGTAGCCATTTGATCCAGGTCCGTTGCTGCCCTGCTACATAGTTCCTTAAATATCCTTCGATCCACTTGTTGACTATTTTAGTTTGTCCATCACTCTGGGGATGATAACTCATACTGGTAGCTAGTTTGGTCCCCACTAATCTGAATAGTTCCTACCAGAAGCCACCTGTGAATCTGCTATCCCAATCACTGACAGTGGCCTTAGGTAACCCGTGTAACCTAAAGACCTCCCTGAAGAATAACTCAGCTACTTGAGTTGTTGAGTAGTATGATGATATCGAAAATAAATGTGCAAACTTGGTTAGTCTGTCAACTACTACATATAAACAATCTCGCCCTTGGACCTTGGGCAATCCTGTAATAAAGTCCATGGATATGCTTTCCCATTTATGTTCTGGAATCAATAGTGGTTGAAGTAATCCTGCTGGATGGATGTTCTCAATATTGTTCTGCTGATAGATGCTACATTCCCGTACATGCTGCATAATTTCCCCCTTGAGGCCCTTCCATGAGAACCTCTTTTGGATCTGCCTGTAGGTCTTCAAGAAACCTTGATGCCCTAATAAAGGAGAATCATGTGCTGCCTGAATGATCTTTTTCCTCAATATGGATTATGGGATGAGGTATATCATATTCTTGTAATAGATGATGTCATCAACAATCCTATACCTGTCATCATGAATTTGTCCATCCAATAATTCGCAAGCAAATTTATTTTTGAAGTATTCTACTAAGAGAAGTGCCCTCCAATCTGTGGATATACTAATGAGAGATAATGAGGCGGGATGCCTGGATAATGCATCAGCTACTACATTATTCTGACCTTTTACATACTCAATCTCGAAATCATAGGCTTGTACTTTGCTGACCCATTTCTGTTGTCGCTCATTCAGTTCCTTCTGCTCCAAGAAATACTTGAGGTTGTTATGATTGGTTTTGATTTTGAACTTACTGCCCACCAAGTACTGCCTGAATTTTGTGAGAGCGTGTAATATGGCTAGCATCTCTTTATCATATATGGAGTAGTGGCGCTTGTAGCTCTTCAGTTTACATCTCTCAAATGCAATAGCGTGATGGTTTTGCATCAACATTGCTCCTAACCCTTCCCCTGAGGCATCACATTCCACTACGAAGCGTTGTGAGAAGTCTGGTAATGCTAAAACTGGATAGGAACTCATAATAACCTTCATCTCCTCGAAATTTTTCTGTGCTAAGTCTGTCCAAGTGAACGCTCCCTTCTTTGTGATATCTGTGAGGGGTGCTGGAAATTGGGAGAATCCCTTAATGTACCATTGGTAATAAGTGCACAGATCCAAGAAACCTCTCAATTCTGTAACTGTTTTTGGCATGGGCCAATCCCTGGTAGGTCGGATTGTATCCATATCAACCTGTACTCCTTCTGCATTGATTATGTGTCCTAAGTACAACATTTCCTTCATGCCAAACTCACACTTGAACATTTTCGCATAAAGTGAATGTTCTTCTAAAATGCTCAGTACTTTGTCCAGGTGTTTCAGGTGCTCTTCCCATGTTTTGCTATAAATCAGGATGTCATCAAAGAATACTAGCTGTGCTCTGAAGGTGTGGTTCATGCATGACTGAAAAGTGGCCGGAGCATTGGTAAGTCCAAAAGGCATGACCAAAAATGCACAGTGACCATAGTGACAGTGAAAAGCGGTTTTGGAGATGTCTTGGTCCCTTACCCTGATATGATGGTATCAAGAGTGAAGATCAATCTTGGAGAAGTATTTAGCTCCCCAAATCTCATCCATGAGTTCATCAGTTCTGGGGATGGGATACCTATTCTTAATGGTCTTTTTTTTGAGTGCTCAATAATCGATGCACATTCCTAGTGTACCACCCTTCTTCTTGACCAATGCTACTAAGGATGCGAAGGGGCTAGAACCGGGCCGAATATATCCAAGCTCCAGTAATTCTTTGATTGTTTTCTCAATCTCATCCTTGTATATTTTGGGATGGCTGTAAGGAGTGGTGATGACTACTTGTGTCCCTTCCTCTAGCTCAATGATGTGTTCAAAGCCTCGGTCTGGCGGTCTACCTGATGGAAGGTCAGGAAAAACCTTTTCATGTTTCTGTAGGAAGGTTTGAATGTAACTTGGGTGTTGTGTGTTGGTCTCTGGGGGTTTCCTAAAGGTGACAAAATATTCTGTAGCCCATTCTATATCATCCTATCGGAGTACTACCTCGATTCTCTGTGACGAGACCGGTTTTGGGGGATAAGTGTTCATGCCCCTCAAAACTACCCGTTTGCCATCTGGCCCCTAGAATTCCATTTCCATTGCCCTGTAGTCTGTAGTGTATTTCCCTATAGAATAAAGCCACTCAACACCCAATACTACATGAGTATCCGATACATCCACTACGTAGAAGGAATCTGTCATCTGATAGTTACCTAAGGTGACATTCAATTTTGGAATCCAGTAGTTGCACTACATGCTGGAGTTCCTGGCTACTGCTACAGTGAATCCTTCGAACTTCTCGGTCTGAATACCTCTCTTGGCTACCCAAGCGGAGTCAAAGAAATTGTGGGTTGCTCCCCCATCAATCAATACTCCTACTCTGTCACCCTGTACTACTCCCCTGACCCCGAGAGTATGGAATCTTGGTACTCCAGATAATGTAGCAATGAATCCCTCTGGTGTATCACCCTGGTGTGATTCTTCCTCAGCCGCCCGTAGTTCTTTTGTGGCTTCTTGCTCATAGTCATCCTCATCACTGTCCGAATATACCTCAATGTAGTGAGCCTTTGCCTTCCCTGCACACCTGTGTCCTGGTACCCATGGTTCCTGATAAGTGAAGCATAGTTTCTTCCTTCTCAAATCTTTCCTAGTGTCCTTGTCTAGCCATGTTTTCTTGGGAACATCCTACTGGAAAGGTTTCTTGTCCTTGTCCCTAACAGGAAAATTGGTTTTCAGTGGGAACTTGTTTTTGGGGACCGAATCCTGAAGATCTCTGGCTCTGCTAATGGCATCCTGCAGAGTGAGGGGTTTGTAGGATTTCACCCATCCCCGTAGTGGCTCTATGAGGGCCTCAATTAATAACATAGTCAACCTGCTCTCTGATACATCTGTTACTTTTGAACCCATATCCTCGCTGATCCTCCACGAGTCCCATCAAAGTTCAGGATGGTCAACCTGCCCAAGGTCTTCTGCAACTCATAGTTGTGATTGAAACCCTTGTTGAAATTTTTGGGCCTGTTCCTAATCTTCATGTTGCAGAAATCTGAAAAAGACATGGCAGCATGAAACTCATCCCCTAAGTTTCTATACTCCTGCAAATAAGCCCCAAAAGGCTTGCTAGGTTCTACCTGCATGACCAGACCACCTACTGTATCTGCCAAGAAGTGAGGCATGGTAGGCCTATTGGAATGTCTGCTATATATGTGCGGAGTATTCTACATATTAGTGTATGCAACCTTTCCACTGCTGCTTGTAGATCCCCGATCTACCGGTGAGGGAGGTGTACTGTTGGTACCTATTTCTGGTTTCGCCGATAATCTGTTGATTGCATTGAGCACATCTTTTTTCCCTTTTGCTAAGTCTTGCAATGCAGATACTAAGTTGTGAAACTCCATCCTATCCTCCTCTTCTCCTGCTCCTTTTCCCCTATCCGAGTGTATACCTGTTTGTTCCATGTATGAATTGGTATCTTCTAGTTGGATATCCTCAAAGTCCCCTGTGTATCTACTCTTTCTCCTCCTATAGGTTACAAAAGGGTCTCCCTCTGGATTCATCTAGTTCTCATTTCTTAAGCCCGCAGCTGGCCAAGAAGATAGCTCTGATACTACTGTAATATCCCGAATCCTGATATTTTCTATTTCTATGCAAATATACTAATACAACCGGGCATGCAAACTGCCATGCAAAAATACCTATTTTATAGAAAAAATTAGGGTTAGGGTTTGTGAGATAGAATGAACACTTACCACTGATAAGCTGGCTGGAATGCTCCTGAAAGCGTATGCAAGCATCAAGAACTGAATCGAAGATGGAATGATATATTCTGCTTCCGGTGAAACCCCAGCAGCAAGAACCTAGGTCAGATAAGGGTGACGTTTTCAGTGAAGGAGGTGTCCGATGGGGATGCTGATTTACAGGACTTATAGGCTTCTTGTGCCGGAGAGAATTCCTAGTACATGTGGAGTTTTAGAGGTCTTTAGGCAGGCTAGCAAATTGTTCCAGAGAGACAGCTGCTCACGCCCCCCCTGATCCCAAAATAGTTGATAACTGCTTCGGATGAGAACGGTCGGATATTATAATCATCGGGTACCGGAGTAAGATTCTGATGATGAGAATGGTGCCTGAGTTTTGGAGTAAAACTAAGATCTGAAGAGACAAACAACTGATTAGGGATTTCTGGTTGAAATCCCCCTTTATGGCTGCACACGTGTCCCTACAACAATCTACACCGTATACTGGATAACTATGAATGAATGTAAGAGCAAATGGTGAACCTATATGGCTTACCCTGAATGAGACTAGGGCAGATATTTCACTGCCGAAACCCTGCTAGTTGAAGACACCATCTCCAACCCCAACTGTTGTGCTGCACGCTGTGCTACTATTCAAGAGCTCCCAAAATAATAATCATCAAAAGAGAAGTCTCATTTCACTTTATCCTCCTTTTATAACTTTCAACTGCGAAAACCCTAATATTTGACCTAATTAGGTCACTTTATCTTCTAATTTGCAATTGACTTGCATGCATGCGCCTGGAGATTTAAATGAGTGCATGCATCAATAAATCATGCTTGGATGGCATGCACGAAGGTGGCCTTTGGCCCCGGTGGCCCTTCTTGACCTAATGATGATGCCCTAGATTTTCTATGGATGGCATCAGTCCTTAGATGATTCCCTAACTGTCAGTAACCGCTCGAACCCACAGGAATCACATAGGTTAGCGGAAGAGGACATTACATACCACATGTCCTCATGATGCCATTAGGGTTGTGAAACACCCAAATTATTAACCCAAAATGCCTCTGATGTTTCATTTTGTTTTTCCATTGCTTAAATTAAATATTTATAATGGAACTGGTATAGATGGAAACCGGTGGCCACCCACCTATTCCACTGCCTCAATTTTTTTTTCCATTGTGGCAGATTCTTATTTATTTTTCTACGATTTTTTCAGGTCCCAAACTTTCGAAGTCGTTTTGAGGCCCTAAACGAAGTTTTTTTAGCATCAAACCTCCAGCTTATACGAGTCCATAGTGGACTCATATTTATTGTCAATATATGTAGTCCTCAGATAGATATTTCCAATGAGCTATCGAGCACCCAAATTGAAGAGCCTATGCAAAAGTTATGACCTCGGGAAGTTGACTGTTCAATTTACCACCTTGGGGCCGCAAACTTTATGACTATTCATCTTCTAGGGTTATGTTTTGGACTTTTGGGGTTCTCGCCCTCATCCTTATTATAAGGCTCCTTTGGCCTCATTTTGTATTCATATTTGCACAGGTGAGCGTAGCAATCACATCTCTTCTTAGAGATAGCCACCACCATTCTATCTATTGTATTACATTCTATTCTATTTCCGCCATTTCAAAGAATATGTGTTTACTGTATCTCTATTATCTTTGCAAAATGTTTGTGATTATGATTATGTATCTGTTCTTTCATTTAGTTCACAAATAAATCTAGATCAGTGGTATCAGACCAATCTGCTCTTTGATTGTTTCTCGGCGCATGTCATCGACGAGGTTCGGGTATAGAGAGTTTGGTCTCAAACTAGTTTCACTTGATCACTCTCGTCATCCCAAATGACCTCCCATGGCTGAAAAAAAGAGAGATGACGAACCAGGATATCCTATCAAGTCGATGCTCGAGGAATCCCCTGAGCGACAAAGGAACTAGATGATGGATTGTTTCTCCCAAATCCTTCTACAAATGTCGGCAATGGCAAGTGCATCTTCAACGAGCAGTGGGTTCAGGGATGCGACTCCATTCAAGGTACAAGTTAACTTTGATATTCATTTACTTGAAGTCTAGATCGATGCAAGGATGTGACTCCATTCAAGGTACAAGTTAACTTTGATATTCATTTATTTGAAGTCCAGATAGATGCAAAATCCCTAGATAGATGGTTGAATGTTCTAGAAGGGTATTTCTCTGTCCACAATTTCTTTGACAGGGAAAAGATCACCTTTGCTCTCCTTACGACAGTCCAAAATTTGTGGGGTACTTATTGGGAGCAAAACTCATCAAACGAGTCTGGAATGTTTGAGACAAATCCCACTTGGGGCTCTTTTGTAGATGTTGTCAAGGAACAGTATTACCCTGTGGGAAACTATGATGACCAGTTCACCAAATGGACCATTATGCGTCAAGAGAGGGACCAAACGGTGTTGGATTACACAAAATAATTTCATACCTTGGGCACAAAGTTGGGCATCAAGGACTTCGAGCGGAACCTAATACTAAAATATCGCATTGGTCTACATCGGTACATTCGAACTGAGATGGACTTCCTCGACATCTCTTCACTTGGATCTGCCTATTGGTATGCTGTCAAAATAGAGGAGAAGTTTCAACAAAAGAACAAGTGAGACTCTGGATCTATGAACCCACCAAAGAAGCATGGGAAGGGAAACCTTGGCCCGCAAAACATAGGACAAGGAAATGACAACCAGTCCCCGCCACAAGAAAAGAAGGGGAATGGAAAGACAAATAAGGACAGCGAGAAGTGGTGCAAATTTCATAAAATCCCTTGGCACAACACTGATGAATGCTGCTGAAAGTAGTCATTGGTGGCTGAAATCAAATCTTCAAAATCAGATCCTGATTCGAATTCATAAAACAATGCCACAACCACAAACCATGGGAAGCAGATCATTGATGCAGACCCCACTGCCCCTGTTGCTACCACACATATTCAAACAAAGGAGTCTTAAGAGTCAGAGGCAGAGGAGTGCCTCTTCCACTCGTAGATGTGGGTGAAGGGAATACCTCTACATTTTGTTGTTGAAAATGACAACCAAAAGAACCCGATCTTAGCAGAAGCCATCAAGAGATTAGAGCTTCCGACAACACCACACCCGCAACCCTACAACATCGGTTGGCTAAGAAAAGGATGAGGTATTCACATTACTCAACAATGCCTCCTACCATATGGCATCAAGCCTTTCAAAGACGAAGTACTGTGTGATGTGGCCCCACTAGAAGTCTGTGATGTTCTTTTAGGACAACCATATATGTGGAAACGTCATGTTGTATATGAGTCATGACCTTGCAGTGTCATTGTTACTTTGGGAGGAAAACTCTATTGGATACCAAAGACAATTCCACCTAACATAGTCTCGCAAGGAAGGAAGATAAGCTCCCACATCAGGAAATTATACCTCTTCACAACTGCGTCTGAAGGAGAACATGATATCACCTCCACACCCTCAGCATAGGGTATCTATGCTCATTAGACACAAGAAGAAAACATAGTCATTGTTTCCTCATCCATCTGAGTACCTCTACGATGCAAGTCCACACATTCAAGGTGCTCCTCCAAAAATAAATCATCCATACAACAATTACAACCCTATCGGGATGCCAAAGAAAAGCAACCTCTTCACTTCGACAAATGTCACACTAGTAGATCAACTCAACACACAGTTCAAGATATGACACAGGATTCGATGCAATGGAGACCATTGCTTCCTAAGGAGGGAGGATTGATCCAGATAGAAACTGGTGACCACCCACCTATTCCACTGGCTCAAAATAATTGTCCATTGTGGCAGTTTCCTAGTTATTTTTCTACGTTTTTACGAGTCCCAAACTACTGGAGCCATTTTGAGGCCGTAAATGACATTTTTTTGGCATCAAGCCTTCGACAAATATGAGTTTGGATCAAACTCTCATTCGCTTATAATAGATGTAGTCCTTGGATAGATATTTTCAACAAGGTATCGAGCGTCCAAATTGGAGATTGTATGCAAAAGTTATGACACCGGGAAGTTGACTGTTCAACTTACCACCTTGGGGCCACAAACTTTATGACAGTTCATCTTCTAGAGTTATGTTTTGGACTTATGGGGTTCTCTCCATCGTCCTTACTATAAATAGGCCCCATTTGGTGATCCAGGAGGATCCAAGAAGGCAAAATTTTGAAGTCCTCCAATCTCAACAAAACTAGCACTAGATAGAAGGGCTCGTCGAGACGATTCCAACGGCGTCGTTTCACCTCAAACGGACTCCGTATGAGAAAGTTATCGCGTTCTGTTCTATAAGGTCAACAGGCAAATTTGACAAAAA
>LPNX010271480.1:550754-585527 GCA_001517045.1 Pseudotsuga menziesii | reverse complement strand
TCAACTTGTTGTCTTTATGTGTGTGTTGTCTATGCTGTTTGGTTCTCTTCTTATGGATTTGTGAGCTTCGTTCATGCTCTTTATGCAATTCATGTTAACGTCATGGAGTAGCAAAGATCTTGTTTCTGGATCATTTGGACTCATTTTGTATTCATCTTTTCACGAATGAGCGTAGCAGCAGCATCTCTTATCAGAGATAGCCACCGCCATTCTAGCTATTGTATTACAGTCTGTTCTATTTCCGCCATGTAATAGAATATGTGTTGACTGTATCTCTGTTATCTTTGGAAAATGCCTGTGATTATATTCTGTATCTGTTCTTTCATTTGGTTCACACATAGATCTGAATAAGTGGTATCAGAGTAATCTGCTCTTTGAATGTTTCTCAGTGCATGTCCCCCACGAGGTCTGGGGAAAGAGAGTTTGGTCTAGAACTAGTTTCACTTGATAACTGTCGTTGTCCCAAACGACCTCCCATGGCGGAAGGAAATAGAGACGATGGAGCAAGAGATCATATCAAGTCGTTGCTCGAGGAAGCCCTCAAGCTATAGAGTAACAAGATGATGGATAGTTTCACCCAAATCCTTTTACGAATGTCGACAACGGCAAGTGCATCTTCAACAAGTAGCAAGTTAGGGGATGCAAATCCATTCAAGGTACACGTTACCTTTGATATTCCTTTATTTGAAGGCCAGATCGACGCATTTTCCCTAGATAATTGGTTGAATGTTCTAGAAGGGTATTTCTCTATGAACAATTTCTTCGACATGGACAATATTACCTTTTCTCTCCTTAAGGAATTCCCCCATGTCCAAAATTGGTGGGGTACTTATTGGGAGAAAAACTCATCAAACGAGTTTGGAATGTTTGAGACAAATCCCACCTGGGGATCTTTCATAGATGCCATAAAGGAACAGTATTACCCTGTGGGAAACTATGACAACCAATACACTAAATATACCATTCTACGTGAAGAGAGGGACCAAAATACTACGTGAAGAGAGGGACCAGAATGTGTCAAAGTACACAAACAACTTTCATACCTTGCGCACATAGCCGGGTATCAAGGTCTCAGAGCGACACTTGATACTGAAATATCGCAGTTGTCTACATCGGTACATCCGAACTAATATGGACTTCCTCGACATCTCTTCACTTGGATATGCCTATCGGTATGCTCTCTAAATTGAAGAGAAATTTCAGCAAAAGAACAAGTGAGACTCTAGACCTATGAACCCACCTCAGAAGCAAGGTAAGGGAAACCCTAGCCCACAAAAAATAGGGTAAGGAAAGGACAACCAGTCCCCACCACAAGAAAAGAAGGGGAATGGAAAGATAAAGAAGGACATCGAGAAATGGTGCAAATTTCATAAAAGCACAACACTAATAATTTTTGCTTGTAGTAGTCATTAGTGGCCTAGATAAAATCTTTAGAATCAAATCCCGATTCTGATTAAGAACCCAATGCCACAACCACAGACCATGGGAAGCAGATCATTGATGCATACCCCATTGCCACTGCTTCTACCGCATATATTCAAACATAGGAGCCTGAAGAGTCATAGGAGCGCCTCTTCAACTCACAAATGTGGGTGAAGGGAATTCCTCTACATTTTGTTGTTGACAGTGGCAGCCAACAGAACCCGATCTCAGTAGAAGTCGTCAAGATATTGGAGCTTTCGAAAACACCACATCCGAAACCCTACAACATCAGTTGGATAATCCAAGGACGAGGTATCTGCATCACTCAACAATGCCTCCTAAAATATGGCATCAAGTATTTCAAAGACGAGGTACTGTGTGATGTGGCCCCACTTGAAGCCTGTGATGTTCTTTTAGGACAACCATATATGTGGAAGCATCATGTTGTATATGAGTCATCACCTCGCAGTCTCATTGTTGCATTGGGAGGAAAAATCCATCGGATACAGAGACAGTTGCACATAACGCAGTATTGTAAGGGAGGAAAATAAGCTCCCACATCAGGAAATTATTCCTCTTCACAATTGTATCTGAAGGAGAACATCAAATCACCTCCACACCCTCAACACAAGGTAGCTATACTCATCAGACACAAGAAGAAAATAGAGTCATCGTTTCCTCATCCATCTAATTACCTCTACTATGCAAGGCCACACATTTAAGGTGCTCCTCCAAAAACAAATCATCCATAAACAATTACAACCCTCTCAGGATGCCAAAGAAAAGCAACATCTTCACTTCGACAAATGTCACACCAGAAGATCAACTCAACACACAGTTAGAGATATGAAACAGAATTCGACACAATGGAGACCATTGCTTCATAAAGAGAGAGGATTGATCCAGATGGAATCCAGTGGCCACCCACCTATTCCACTAGCTCAAAACAATTTTCCATTGTGGTAGTTTCCTAGTTATTTTTCTACGGTTTTTCGGGTCCCAAACTTTCGGATCCGTTTTAAGGCCCTAAACGACATTTTTTTGGCATAAAACCTGCAACAAATATAAGTCTAGAGTGGAGTATTATTTTCTAGGAACATATGTAGTCCTCTAATATATCTTTCCAATGAGCTATCGAGCACCCAAATCGGAGATTGTATGCAAATGTTATGACCCCGAGAAGTTGACTGTTCAACTTACCACTTTGGGGCCATAAACTTTATGACTGTTCATCTTCTAGGGTTATATTTTGGACTTTTGGGGTTCTTTCCCTCATAGTTATTATAAATGGGCCCCTTTGGCATCATTTTATATTCATATTTGCATGGATGAGCGTAGTAGTCACATCTCTTCTCAGAGATGGCCACTACCTTTCTAGCTATTGTATTATAGAATGTTCTATTTCCGCATTTTAATAGAATATTTGTTTATTATATCTCTGTTATGTTTGCAAAGTGTCAGTGATTATGATTCTTTATCGTTCACACATAAATATGGACCAGTGGTATCAGAGCAATATTCTCTTTGATTGTTTCTTAGTGCATGTCCCCGATGAGGTCTAGGGTATAAATAGTTTGGTCTCAAACTAGTTTCACTTGATCACTCTCGCTGTCCCAAACGACATCCCATTGTAGAAGAAAAGAGAGATGACGAAGCAAGAGGTCCTGTCAAGTCACTGATCAAGGAAGCCCTCGAGCAACATAGGAACGAGATGGTGGATAGTTTCGCTCAAATCCTTCTACGAATGCCGGCAGTGCCAAGTGCATCTTCAACGAGCAGCCGATTCAGGGATGCAACTCCATTCAAGGTACAAGTTAACTTTGATATTCCTTTATTTGAAGTCCATATCGATGCAGATACCCTAAATAAGTGGTTGAATGTTCTAGAAGGGTATTTATCTGTCCAAAATTTCTCAGACATGGAAAATATCACCTTTTCTCTCCTTAAGGCAGCCCCCCTTGTCCAAAATTGGTAGGGTACTGATTGGGAGCAAAAATCATCAGACGAGTCTAGAATGTTTGAAACAAATCCCACTTGGGACTCTTTCGTAGATTTCATCAAGGAACAATATTACCCTGTGGGAAACTATGATGACCAATACACTAAATGGACCACTCTGCGTCAAGAGAGGGACCATATGGTTTTCGAGTACATAAAAAACTTTCATACCTTGTGCATAGAGTTGGGTATCAAGGACTCTAAGTGGAACCTGATACTGAAATATCATAGTGGTCTACATCGACAAATCTGAACTAAGATGGACTTCCTCGACATCTCTTCACTTGGATCTGCCTATCAGTATGCTATAAAAAATGAGGAGAAATTTCGGCAAAATAACAAGCGAGAATATGGACCTGCGAAGCCACCGCAAAAGCAAGGCAAGGGAAACCCTGGCCCACAAAACACAAGTTAAGGAAAGGACAACCAGTCCCCTCCATAATAAAAGAAGGGGAATGGAAAGACAAAGAAGGACATCAAGAAGTGGTGCAAATTTCATAAAATCCCTTGGCAAAACACTGATGATTGTTGCTCAAAGCAGTCATTGGTGGCCCAGATCAAATATTCAGAATCATATCCCGATTTCAATTCAGAACCCAAGGCCACAACCACATACCATGGGAAGCAGATCATTGATGCAGACCCCACTGCCACTATTGCTACCACACATATTCAAACAGAGGATCCTGAAGTGTCAGAGGTAGAGGAGTGCCTCTTCGACTCGCAGATGTGGGTGAAGGGAATGCCTCTACATCTTGTTGTTGACAACAACAACCAAAATAACCCGATCTCAGCAGAAGCCGTCAAGATATTGGAGCTTCCGAAAACACCACACCCACAACCCTACAACATCGGTTAGCTAAGCCAAGTACAAGGTATCCACATTAATCAACAATGCCTTCTACCATATGGAATCAAGCCTTTCAAAGATGAGGTACTATGTGATGTGGCCCCACTTGAAGTCTGTGATGTTCTTTTAGGACAACCATATATGTGGAAGTGTCATGCTGTATATGAGTCACGGCCTCATAGTGTCATTGTTACTTTGGGAGGAAAACTCTATTGGATACCAAAGACAGTTGCACCTAATGCAGTCTCGCAAAGAAGGAGGATAAGCTCCAACATCAGGAAATTATTCCTCTTCACAATTGCGTCTGAAGGAGAACATCAAATCACCTCCACACCCTCAGCACAGTGTATCTATGCTCATCATACAAATGAAGACAACATATTCATTGTTTCCTCATCCGTCCGAGTACCTCTACATTTCAAGGCCATGCATTCAAGGCGCTCCTCCGAAAACAAATCATCCATACAACAATTACAACCCTCTCGAGACGCGAAAGAAAAGCAACCTCATCACTTCAACAAATTCCACACTAGAAGATCAACTCAACACACATATCGAGATATGACATGAGATTCGATGCAATTGAGACCATTGCTTCCTAAGGAGGGAGGATTGATCTAGATGGAAACCGATGGCCACCCACTTATTCCACTGGCTCAAAGCAATTGTCCATTGTGGCAATTTCCTAGTTATTTTTCTACGGTTTTTTGGGTCCCAAACTTCCGGAGCCGTTTTGAGGCCCTAAAATACTTTTTTGGCATCAAATCTCCAACAAAAATTCATATTCACTATTAATAGATTTATTCCTCAGATAGATCTTTCCAACGAGCTATCGAACGCCCAAATTAGAGATCGTATGCAAAAGTTATCACTACAACAAAACCCTGTTATTAGCGTCTCTTTTAGCGTCCTTTTTAGAGTCCACTATCACTTTTAGTGTATTTTTCATCATTTTTTGGTAAAAGTGGACGCTTTTACACGGGATGGCACTTTTAATGGCGTTATTAGCGCCCTTTTTAAAATTTGACGTTATTTTGGATGCTAATTAGCATCCCAATTAGCGTCCAAAATAACATCCCATATAACGCCCAGAATAGCCTCCAAAAAAACGTCTAGAATAGCATCGAGATTAGCACCATATTGAGCCAGGTTTAGTGCAAAGAATTGCGCCCTACTTCCTACTTCTGCTCAACACCTCACAACAACATCCATATTGGGTTCATCTGAAGGTGTTCATTCCCACCCTGTTTTGTGTAGGCACCTGCTCAGCTCAACAACTCTTCATGACAACATCTGGGTTGGGTTCATTTGGAGACATGCCCTCCCACCCCGGTTGATGTAGGCACTTGCTCAGTTCAACTTCCTTTGGAGGCACACCCTCCCACCTTAGTCTATGTAGTCACCCGCTTTAGTATGAACCAACACACTCTTCAATGTATTGATTATTTTGCAGCACAACTCAACAACTATCATTTTAGACTTGGTTTTAGTTTTCTCACATTTCACCTGAGAGGAAGAAAGAAGGGATCCTTTCCCCTTCAATTAGGAGGAATTGGTATGAATGGGAGGCCCATCCATCACAATATTATGTTTGGATTTGGTTCACACCTCATTATCAAATTAGATTGGTTAATTAGTTATGTATATTATTAAATAATGGTTGGCCTTTTGACTTGTCAAATGTGGACATGCATGTAATCATATCAAAATGTTACGAAGCCTTCATCTAATATAAGCTAGTATTTTTTTCTTCTTATATGTATTTTGTTTATTCTAAGTTTGATTATTGAATTTCATATGTATGTGGATCAATAATTTATTACATAAATTTTGTTGATACCTTTGATAATTACCATTTAACTATTTTATTTTATTTTTATTGTTTTTTTATGTGGTTCGTTGCACCATAGCTTCGTGGAAAGAATTTCAAGGGGCCCACCCAAAGGGACCTCACCCTGTAAGCACCATTTTTGGGAACTTGTCCCCGAAAGGGATAGAGAATTCAAGTGTTGACCTCGACCTACTAACATCTTGGCCACATAATCTCCAACCAACTGAGCTACCCCACTGGACTAATTTTTAACTATTTATTTATTATAGTATATTCAATATTTATTATATATAGTCATATTAAAATTGTTATGATAATTAAATACATAAAACCAGGACACAATAACACTTCACTTCTATACCAAACAATCCTAAAAGTAACATTAAAAAAAGAGTGAAAAACTAAAACGACAAAAAAAACAAATTATATAACAATAGTTAGCAATAAATCAATATTTTCAAAAAAGAACAGAACTCATGAAACACTTAATACATCTGAAAATATCACAAGTCAAAATATATAGATAATTTAAAATCACATGTTTTAATTTTTTTATTTTAATATAAAAAAACATTAATATTATTGTATACATAGATTTTAAACCAAAATCTATTTTAACCTACAAACTAAATATTAAAATTAAAAACATATTACAAATTAAGAAAAAAAATAAAACAAAGTAATTATTCAATTCCCTACTTACTAAATATTTAAAAAAGAAACATCAACATGTTAATATTAAAAAAGAAACATCATAAAATAAAATAACAAAAACTAAAAATACTAAACATAATTTAAAAAAAGTTAAACAATGCAACGAACATCAGTAAAAAGAAACATCATATAAACAAAGTAGAAACACTATATTAAAAATTAGAAACAATTTCAATAATAAATATAATTTAAAAAATATATTAATATTTAAAAAAGAAACATCATAAAATAAAATAACAAAAGCTAAAAATAAATTAAAAACATTATATTAAAAATTAGAAACAATTCCAATAATATATACCATTATTTTAATATATACTATTATTTTAATGTATACAATTATTTCCCTCTTAAATGCATTCACTACATTTGCTCCTTGGTACGGTTTATGATGCTTAGTTTCTCTGCCCTCCCCATGCTGTTGATTTAATAGCTCCTATCTTCATTTCAATAGCTTTGAACATTGCACTTTGATGGCAGATTTTATATCATATTAAAGGGTTTTTATTATTTCATTAATGTAATTTCTTATTGTTTTGCAGGAGGTCAACCCAGGCTAAATACTACAACTTTCTCATCCATGAAGCCGAATGTAATTAGATTTTTTTTCTAAATTCGTTTGCTCTGAATAGTATTTCATTGGTTTTCTTAGAATATATGCAGAAGATCAAAGGTAGCTTAAGGAAACGTTGTAATTTCAATTTTTTTCTTAGTTTCATCTAACCAATTTCATTGATTTTCAGAACATGAATGAAGGTGATCCAATAAATCGAATACAGTTGGAGAGAGATGGATTAGCCAGGAAGAGAGCCCAAGAGGAAGAATTCAATCATTAGGGGAGGAGGGAAGTAATCCAATCTATGGTATGTTTATGATAAATTTTTTATTTGAGTTTTTGAGTTTTTTTATTCCAAATTTCTAATGCCTATAATGAAATATTTAATTGCAGAGGTTCCCAGTAGATTTCATGCGGATGGAAGACATATTCAATAAAGTTCATTGGAGGCTTAAAGTTTTAACCAGCCCTAACTCTTTGTTCATAAAATTTTGAAAAAAAAACAAAATTAATAGCATTCAAATAAAAATCATAGCACTAAAACAAATGAATGAAAATGAATAATACCAAGTTTTATTTATTTATAAACAAACCTCAATTAGTTAAATGATACTGAAGCAGTAAGAACCTTGATCCTTTGGTAGGTGTAAATGAAGGAGGCATAAGTAGGAGAATATCTAAGATTCATTGAAATGAATATATATATGTTTTAGTTTTTAAATTTGTTTAGCGGCTAAATTTTTATCTATTTTTTAAATAAAATAAATTATTATTTAAAATTTAGATTAAAAAATATTTCATTCATTTTAAAAAATTATAGTTTTTTCTTACTTTTAAAAATATTATCATTTTGTTTGTATAATTTATATAATTTTATAGTTTTTATTATTTTTTAAAATGTTATTATTTTATTTAAATAGTTTTTATTACATTTTAAAAATATTATATAAGGTAATGTAATATTCAATTTACATAAATAAGGTAATGTAATATTCAATTTACAACATTAATTTATGTCATTTCTTTTTATAGGTTATATTTTTTTATAAATTTGTTTAATCATAATATTTAAATTTTTTTTTTTTTTTAACAAGAACGGTTATGGAGTTTATTAAAAATCAGCAGTAAATTGCTGTAATGAGATACATAACAGAATTCACCTCGCTACCTCTTCAAACATTCACTGTCCATCCGAGGATCTAAGGAGGAATATCAATGTGAACAACCGAGTTAACTAATAATCCATTAAGCTCCACATCTATGGCTTTATTGGCAGCCATGTCCTCCAAGGCGTTGAGATCTCTTAGAATATGAAATTATCTAATCTTTCGAAACAGCTTGGAAAGGGATCTAGTTCTTCTAGTCAATCTAGCAGTTCTATTATTGTCCCTTATCCTTCCTCCATTCATTGCCTGGATGATAATCCTGGAGTCTCCAAATACCAGAACTTCTTCAACCTTTTTAACCAGCAATTGATTTAGGCCTTGCCAAAGCCCGTAGGCCTCTGCAATGTTGTTAGTTTCATAACCAATATTCCAACTGTACTCCACCTCGACTTCCCCGTCTGGATTGATGATGACTCCACCCCCTCCGGCCTTCCCTGGATTCCCTTTGGAGGCCCCGTCAAAGAAGAGCTTAAAAATTTTCCTCTCTTTCAGCCAATTGCCGAATTGAGAGTTGTCCATCTTGATCTCCCACGTCTCCAGTTTCTTAGCAGCATTATCAGCCAGGGGTGTGAGATTTTTCATCTTCTCTTTTTCTTTTTCGGTTAGGGTCCCTTTGTTGCTCGGAAGCTTTGAAATATTATTAACCTCCATAACCAATGCCTGAATTTTGACTACTACCTTACACGTGAGTTGCATTTTATCTTGAAAAATCCTGTAATTCCTTTCGTTCCATAAACACCAGCAAATCTATTTTGGTATTTTAAGCCAGCAACTTCTCACGCCCCTCTTCTCATTCAATTCGCCTGGATACAAATTTTCCCAATTGTTGATGCAGTCATGAATATTCTCCGGCATTCTCCTTAATCTTCCCCAGCTGTCAAGCACGCCCTTCCAGACTGAATTGGCAAATGAACACTGGAAAAACAGGTGTGTTATGGTTTCTTCAGCGTTGGCACACAGGGGGCATCTGAATGGGCCAGCGATCCCCTTCCTTGCCAGGTTCTCTCCCGTCAAAATTTTGCCATGCAGCAGCGTCCATATGAAGTGGTCGATCTTAGGCAGCGTGGAGTTGGACCAATTATA
The DNA here is from genome assembly GCA_001517045.1 of Pseudotsuga menziesii. Classification (NCBI taxonomy): domain Eukaryota; kingdom Viridiplantae; phylum Streptophyta; class Pinopsida; order Pinales; family Pinaceae; genus Pseudotsuga; species Pseudotsuga menziesii. The sequence continues at coordinate 575,907 of LPNX010271480.1, read as the reverse complement.
GTTCCAGACTTTGGGATTGCCAGGAACGTTGAAGTTGGCTGAAAAACGCAGGTATCCTTCAGAGGCAGTGTAATTGCCTGAACGTTCTCCCCATCCTCACTTATCCCTTTGATTTTGGCTTAGAGGGGCGATTCCAACCAGATGTTCAAGGAGCTGAGATTTCTCTGCATCAAAATCATCAGACAATTCCGGCAGGTTCCAGCCAATCCAGCGTTTGCTCGCAGAGTTTCCCCACTTGGAGATGTCCCAGTACGTTGTCATTCCCAGCGCGTCCATTCTTTGCTGCAGATGAGGAAGCTGTGGAGGAGTCTTTCCCAGAACAGAGTCATGCCAAATTTTAATGCGTTTTCCATTGTCGGGGACCCAGTACAGGCCATCAATAAATTGGGGCAGCGCCTTGAGACAAATTTTGTGAATAGTGGATCCATTCTGGTTTCTAAGGACACCTTCCAGGCATCTGAGCCGGCTGCCCCTGAAATATTTAGATTTCAGAGCTTGGCTGGACCAAGAGGGCTTGGGAACTAGCAGAGTCCAGATCAGCTTGGCTCCCATAGCCAAATTTTGGGTCCTGAGATCTCTGATATGGAGACCTCCCTCAGACTTAGTTCGTTTAATAATTTTCCAGCTTACCAACGCAAACTTCTTGCTTCCACCAGTGCTGCCCCCCTGCCAGAGAAAGGACCTTATCAGTCCTTCAATTTGATTGATGGTTTTGGCCGGGGCAAGAAGAAGAGAGCTTTGATAGATCAAGAAGCTGTTCAAGACAGCCTTGATTAAGACAACTTTCCCAACCAAGTTTAACCAGGTTGATCCCCAGCCTTGGATTTTGCTTTTAATTTTCTCCACCACCGGGTTCCAGGCCGAGCTCTTGGCCTTGATTTTGAATATGGGGACCCCCAGATAGTTGAAAGACTCCCAGTCAGTGACTCCGCCAATGTTGAGGCTTCGGGAGATATCTGACATTTCCCTCGGATTGATGTTCCAGCCATAGATCTGGCTTTTCCTGAGGTTAACTTGGCCTCCAGAGGCAAGGCAATAACGGCTCAGCTCAGTCTTGAAACGTCTGCCAATAATGTTACTAGCACCACCTAGTAAGATCGTGTCATCCGCAAATTGCGCGTGATTAATTTCTTTGATACCTCTAGCTATTTGGATTCCGGGGAGATCCTGGTCAAGCCTGGCAGTCTCTAGCTGAAAGCTAAGAACAGAGGCTTGGATGGCATAAAGGAGCGGGGAGAGCGGGCATCCTTGCCTCAGGCCTCTCGAGGCTTGGAAGAAGGGCCCAGCTCTGCCATTGACAAGTGGGGCAATCCACGGGTTGCTAATACAAGCCCGGACCCAAGAAATAAAGGCAGGGGCAAAACCAAATTTCTGCATCACCTGGAAAAGAAATAAATGGCTGACCCTGTCAAAGGCATTGGCCAGATCGATTTTGACCACCATTCCCTTGTCACCGTTCTTCAGGCTGGAGTGTATAGCCTCCTGAACTAGAATGATGTTTTCCCAAATCTTCCTGCCTTTTACAAATCCTCCTTGATTCTCCGCGATCAGTCTCGGAAGTATATACTTGAGTCTGCTTGCCATGACCTTAGTAATGATTTTATAGCCTATATTGCACAAAGAAATAGGCCTGAACCTGTCAAAGTTTTTGGCCTCCTTCTCTTTGGGAATCAAGGCCAGAAATGCCGAATTGGTGCTTCCGCCAATTTTACTGCATCTCTGGGACTTCCGGACCATTTTAATTAAGTCTTTCTTGATGATGTTCCAGCACAGTTTAACAAATGTGGCGTTAAATCCATCAGGTCCCGGAGCCCTGTCATCCTTCATTCCATCAATAGCTCTCTTAATCTCCTCCATCGAAATAGCCTGGGTAAGTGAATCATTATCGCTGGTTTTAATGGAGCTGGGAATGAGGTTCAGGATTTCAGCGTCCTCCTCAGCAGGCTGGGCCGTGTAGAGTTCACTGAAATATCTGGAAGCTTCAGTTTTAATTTCATCATGGCTGGTTATTACGCGATCTTGGATATGGATCTCTTTCACATGATTGTAATTGACTCTGGCAGCGACCTACTTGTGAAAATATCTAGTGTTTTTGTCCCCATCAACCAGCCAATCACATCTGGCCTTAATCTTCCACCAGTCAGATTCGATTTTGCAGGCGTGGTGAAGATTAGCATGTAGAACAGCTTCATCAATGAGATCTTTGGCAGTCACGTCCTTGGCCTCCAGCGCAGCCTGGTGGGCTTCGAGATCCTTCTCTGCATGAGATTTCTGGTCTGAAGGAGAGGGTATGGTTTTGGCCCAGCGCTTAAGGCAGATTTTCAATCTTTTTAACTTTTCCTCCCATAGGTAGAAGGCAGAGCCATTGACTGGTGGGGACCACGAATTGGTTACAATTTGGAGGAAGTCAGAGTGCTTTGCCCAGAGTGGATTAAACTTGAAAGGGATTGGGCCCCAATTCTTGATAACAGCCATCTCAAGGAGAATGGGCCTATGATCTGAGACTCCAAAGGGCATAATTGTGGAGGAAATATTCATCCCCAGCAGGAGGAAGGAGTCCTGAACTAGAAATCTGTCGAGTCTTGCGGCAATATGACCAGGCCCTACTCTTTTATTGTTCCAGGTATACTTTCCAGCCGCAGGTTTAACGTCCATGAGATCCCAATCTAGGATGATTTCATCAACCGTCTCCCTGATGGGGTCCCTGACCAAGGATCCTCCTCTCTTTTCTTCAGGACTTAAAGTGACATTCAGATCGCCTGCAATTATTATGTTACCATGCAGATTACTCTTCTTCTTACGCAAGAGGTCCCAGTAGGAGTGTTTCTCTGCTGCGGAATTGGGAGCATAGATGTTGAAGATACTTACCAGAGAGTTTGAGGCTTTCTGCCTAAGCTGGGTAAGGATCCAATGGCTGCTGTTCTTGATACCAACCGTATCAAATTCTTTGTCATTCCAAAGGGTTCCGATGCCGCCAGAAGCCCCTCTTGAGCTTATTGCAGCTTTTCCTTTGCCTTTCCAAAATTTTTGACTGACTTGGAGGAAGTCGGCTTCCTCCATCTTCATCTCCTGGATCAGGAAGATGTCCGGCTTATGTAAAGAAGATAGATCTAACATTGCTTCTTCTTTGATTTTAGACCCCAGACCTCTACAGTTCCAGGAGAGGACCCGCATTACTTACTTTTGGGGAGCTTAGGCATCCCTTTCTGGGCATGCCCTTGCTGTCGGGTGTTCCTAGCAGAGTTCAAGAGCTTTTCCAAAGTTAGCTGAGATCCTTGCAGTTTATCCTTGTAAGAGGCCTGCTCTCTTATTTCTTTCCTGGATTTTCTTCCCCTTGTTTTAAGTCTTCTCGGAGTGGTTATTTCGATCTCCCCCTCCTCCTCTTCCTCTTCCTCCGATCCAGTGTCTTCTTCTGAGTTCCCCAAGGTTTCCCCTGCAGTGACCGGGCCTTTTTCTTCCTCTGGGTCCTTCATATGTTGCGCTGATATTTCTGCTTCAGATTCTTTGTTCCCTTCATTGTTGGATTTCTCACCAGTTTCAGTTAGGTCTTCCCTTATTTCTGGCATTTCTTTAGTCTTGGTTGCTTCCACTGAGCCTTCAAGATTAGTGGCCCTTGTATCACTGGTCCCTTCACCTTTCTTAGCTCCCTTCCCGGATTGTTGTTTGGATTTAGATCTAGACACCTTTTGCCATCCCTCTGCCTTATCCTGCTGGTTCTCAGGTTTTTTTGGGCAGTTGCGGATAAAATTCCCATACTCATGGCATCCTCTGCACTTGAAGGGCAATTGTTCATAATCAAGTTTTTGGAAATGGGACCAGCTTCCCATGGTTAACTTGATGGCTTCCGGGAGACCAGCTTCTAGGTCGACCTCAACGCAGATTCGAGCACAAGCGTATTGATCTTTCGGGCTCGCTGCATCTATGTAATTCCCCAGCGCAGTCCCTATGGCCTGGAGGGATTTAGGGTTCCAGCAATGCATTGGGAGATTGGGCAGCCTGACCCAAACTGGCACTGCTCTTGGCGTGTCAGCCTCAGGATCAAAGTCCGGCGACCACCTGTTGAGGTAAAGACCTTGCGGCCCCATGAAGTAGGGCCCGTTTCGAAAGATCAGCTCTTTATCATCCTTGGATTCGAAGTCGAAGAGGAAAAACCCTCGCCCGACGGAGTAGGAAGCAACATTGTTGGAGATTAGGGGTCTCCAGTTTCTCTGAACCCAGCTGTCCGTTGATTTGGGCGAAGGCCAGAGTCCCGTAAATTAACCAATCAGGGCTCGATCTGCAAGGGAAAGAGCTACCCGGATGGTTTCTTCCGGGGGGAGGGCAACCTCCGGCACATCTTCAAGCCTTTTGACAAATTTCGGGAGTTCGGAATTGCCGGATCTCTTGGTGTAAGATGAGACTAGGCGATCAAATTCAACCAGGTGAGGAGCCCGGGATGGATCTCGATCCTCAGGGATCGGAGAGCCCATCTTTGTCCTCCAGCTTTGCCAGGATGGCCTCCGGCAGCAATCAACACCACCTTTGGCAGCCCACGATCCAAATCAGTCTCGATTCAAGCCCAGCTCCTCTAACAACGAGCAGGTCTCCTCCTCGTGCAGGTCGCTCCAGGGATGAAGCTCGAGCAGATCGCTCAGATCGCTGGTCTCCTCGCAGCAAGCTCCACTATCAGCCCAAAAAAAACAATGATAATATTTTAATTTTATCTATATTACCCATACTAATTTTAACTAACAATTATAAGATGTTATTATTTTTTTCGTTTGTTTTAATTGGAAATGGTTCATAATTGTTTTCAAAAGCATCACTTAGTAAGCATAAAGTTAATTCAAATATAAATAATATAGTTATGTAAAAATTGTATTCACTATTTTTCATAATTTACAAAGAAATTAAAAGATGGCATAAAACATGAAAAGTAAATTCTTAATTCTCATAATTTATAAAGAATTTAAAAGATAAAAACTAGTTTTTCATCTCACAAGAGTGTTAAAAATAAATTATTTTTCTAGCATAATCTAAGTTTCTTTAAAAGATTAACATAATTTAAAAAAACCAAAATTATTTACATTAATATTCTACTTATATTTAATATGATAAATAAAACGATCTAATAAATATTATAAATTATTGATTTCATAAATATTTTATGTATATTAAGAGTAAATGAATGAGAATAATGGTTTTAATTTATTATACATAATATAGTGAATTATTGAACTTTGATTATGGATAAAAAATGATTAAAAAGACTAGTTTTATGTACACTTTCATTATGATAAATAATAATATTATGTTAAAATTAAGGATATTTAAAAAAAACTAAAAAATGTTTTAATAACTATAATAAGATTTGTTTGTTAAGAAATAAATTTCTTAGTTCTTATTAATAGTAAAATTTCCACAATAATTTTTTTATAAGATAATTATTTTATATATACATTTATGAATGAGAATTGGTATTAGCATTAAACCTTAAATATCATGCATAATAAACTCCCTATTAAAATACAAAGTTGTCTTGACCATTTGTTACTTTATGGTGGTACCAAAATATGATGCAAAAAAGAAGCAAAAATTGATGCAAATTTGGAAGCGAAAATTGACACATGTTTGGAAGTAAAACGTGGTGCAAAATGGGATGCTAAAGTGGTAGCACAAATGGATGCAATATTGGACGTTAATTTGGATGCAAATATGGTGCTAACGGGGATGTCATTTAGGAAGCAAAAGTGGATGCTCTCTAGGAAGCAAAAGTGGATGCTCTCTAGGAAGCAAAATATGATGTTATTTAGGAAGCAAACCTCAACGTTGTTTAGGAAGCAAAGTTGGGCGTTATTCTGGAAGCAAAAAAAATAGACGCTATTTTGGACATCATAAATGATGCTATCTAGGATGCAAAAAAATATGTCGTTTGAGACGCTTTAAGTTTTGTCCTTGACGCGTACCATTTAGCGTCTAGTTTGACCACTCAATGTAAACAAAAATTATACTAAAAAGAGACGCTAAATGGGACGCTAATTCCAGGATATTTTGTAGTGTATGACCCCAAGAAGTTGATTGTTTAACTTACCACCTTGGGGCCGCAAACTTTATGACGGTTCATCTTCTAGGGTTATGTTTTGGACTTTTGGGGTTCTTGCCCTTGTCCTTATTATAAATAGACCCCTTTTCCTCATTTTGTATTCAGTTTTGCACAGATTAGTGTAGCAATCACATCTCTTCTTAGAGATAGCCACCACCACTCTAGCTATTTTATCGCAGTCTATTATATTTCCGCCATTTAATAGAATATGTGTTTACTGTATCTTTGTTATCTTTGCAAAATGTCTATGATTATGATTTTATATCTGTTCTTTTATTTCGTTCACACATAAATCCGAATCAGTGGTATCAGAGCAATATGCTATTTGATTGTTTCTCGGTGCATGTCCCCGACGTGGTCCGAGTATAGAGAGTTTGGTCTCGAACTAGTTTCACTCGATCACTCTCACTGTTCCAAATGACCTCCCATGGCGGAAGAAAAGAGAGCCGACGGAGCAGGAGATCCTATCAAGTCGCTGATCAAGGAAGCCCTTGAGTGACAGAGGAACGAGATGATGGATAGTTTCACCAAAATTCTTCTACAAATTCCGGAATCAGCAAGTGCATCTTCAACGAGCAGCCGGTTTGGGGACGCAACTCCATTCATAATACAAGTTAACTTTGATATTCCTTTATTTGAAGGCCAGATCGACGCAGATTCCCTAGATAAGTGGTTGAATGTTCTAGAAGGGTATTTATCTGTCCACAATTTCTCTGAAAGGAAAAAAATCACCTTTTCTCTCCTTAAGGCAGTCCCCCATGTCCAAAATTGATGGGGTACTTATTGGGAGCAAAACTCATCAGGTGAGTCTGGAATGTTTGAGATAAATCCCACTTGGGGCTCTTTCGTAGATGTTGTCAAGGAACAGTATTAGCCTTTGGGAAATTATGATGACAAATACACTAAATGGACTATTATGCATGAAGAGAGGGACCAGACGGTTTTAGAGTACATAAGCAACTTTCATACCTTGTGCACAAAGATGGGTATCAAGGACTCCGAGCGGCACTTGATACTAAAATATCGTAGTGGTCTACATCGGTACATACGAATTGAGATGCAATTCCTCGACATCTCTTTACTTGGATCTTCCTATCGGTATGCTGTCAAAATCGAGGAGAAATTTTGGCAAAAGAACAAGGAAGACTCTGGACCTACGAACCCACCACAGAAGAAAGGCAAGGGAAACCTTGGCCCACAAAATACAGGACAAGGAAAGGACAACCAGTCCCTGCCACAAGAAAAGAAGGGGAATGGAAAGACAAAGAAGGACACTGAGAAGTGGTGCGAATTTCATAAAATCCCTTGGTACAACACTGATGAATGTTGCTCAAAGCAGTCATTGGTGGCCGAGATCAAATCTTCCAAATCAGATCCTGATTTCGATTCAGAACCGAATGCCACAACCATAGACCATGGGAAGCATATCATTGATGCAGACCCCACTGCCACTGTTGCTACCGCACATATTCAAACAGAGGAGCCTGAAGAGTCATAGGTGGAGGAGCATCTCTTCCACTCGCAGATGTGGGTGAAGGGAACGCCTCTTCATTTTGTTGTCGACAACGGCAGCCAAAAGAACCCTATCTCAGCAGAATCCTGTAACACCCCAGTTTTGACCTCGTTTGCATTAAATGTATATGATGTAAATATTGTAATTAATCATGGCGTGGAGCTAAAGGAAAAATTCCCACCATTGATTTATCTTTTTATGTTTCGACGATTAAAATCAATGCCGATGGTATTTTGTGCTAGCCGACACATTATAATTTTGGACATCATGTGAATATGCAATCTAATTAAATACCCACAACCAGCTATGTCAATGCAACATTAAAATCGATGAGGGCATGATTTCCTAAGGATAAGGGGAGGGTATTCAAACCTTTGGGCCAATGGAGAAAATCCAAATGTTAAAGGGAGAACCCATCAAACTGTAAACTACCAGTTTTGTCTTTTGTGCCCAATCATTTAATTCTGCCAGAAATTGGTTGGGTTAGTTATTGCATGAGAATGGGCAAGGTATGGGAGCCAAAAATTTGAATTTGGGGAAGCACCCATTTTTGGGAAAACATTTTTTCGACTTTTGGGGCAGGTTAACACCAAAAAATGCATGCCCATTTAGTGGTTCACCCACGTCCTCCATTTCCTCACGTAGTGGAAGCTTGGAGAGTTGTTTTCCTTCATGTTTTTGTCTGTTGTGTTTTTCCTTCACGTTGGGGGCTCCTGGGCATTTTTCTCACCCATCATTCATCAACATTGGGGCTCTCTCAAGCAGCTGGGAGCTTTCTGCATGCGACATTCACATTTTTTTCTACTGTGTGAGTTTTCCCTCACGTGGGCAACCATTTTCTTCATTTTCCCCAGGCTGACAAATCATTTTTAAAATGACCAGTGCTTGGGTTTTCTCCCCCACGATTTTGCTGCATTTCCTCATTGTTTTCCAAGATGGAAATTATTTTTGGTAATGCCCGGTGAATTGGAGAAGAGACCACGATTTCTGGGTGTTTGGTTTGTCTATTTTTGCCACGTGAAGGCCATAAACATATATGGAAATTGAATTGCTGTTAGGGGGGTATTTTTACCCATCTTGACAATTCATTTTGTTGCCCAAACTATTTTTCCTCAAACCCAGAAATTGTATTGTGTGGTGAGGGCATCCTTTGTTTTTGTCTGAACTGGCTTGATAAACCTAGTGTAGGAAGGAACCTCACATACAGATCTAGAGGGGTTGGTTTTCTTCTTTGCACATCTCGCAGAGCACTGGAAGGGAAGGCCTAGCCCGAGGGACTGTGTAGCAGAGAAGGGGATGCTTCCTTGTGTTGGATGTGTAGATGTTTTAGAATCCAACCCAGATTTGGTGCAGGTGTCCACATCCATGTGGTTGGGCTCACTAGTTTAGCAGTTCAAGATTTCTAGCTCCTTAGTATCCTGACAAACCCAAATTTAGTTTTGACTTGGCTGAATTTTGTTGTCTTTGGTTATGTGTGAGTCTGTTGTCTTTGGTTCTACACTATATAAACTGTGAGTGCCTCTGCAACAATAGGGTATCGATCTATAACTTCAACTGCGTAACAAACTACCGTTGCTTCTGAAACTCAGTCAACCGATGGGTTCATATACTTGCTTTTACGCCTAAGTATTTGTGTTTGTTGCTTTCTCTATAGCTAGTGGTTATGAATCTGGGGCTTTGGCTGGGTAAACTATATACTATATTATAGATTCGAATCCCTAGGTCCAAATCCAGCTACAGTTGACCGAGTGAAGCTAGACAGATCAGCGATAGAGCCAGCACCAGCTTAAGCCATTGACCTTTACTTAGTAAATTATACCGTAGAAGCACTCGCATGGGCACCCATAAAAAAGTAAAAGTAAAGGCATTTGAATCAGAGCTTCCTATATATATATATAAAATATTATTTTTGAAATTATATAAATATTTTAAGACAGTTTTAATTTTACATTTATTTTGGATTATTATATATATTTTTTAAGATTGGGTTTAGTTGTCAAGTAGCCATGGCAACTTGGAATTTCCGACATGTTGAAGAGACCAAAGGATTGAGGATAAAGTAAATGCAGGACTTGACCATATCGAGAGTTTAAGACTATAGAAACTCCGACAAGGTTGACGCAAGAAATTGAGGCTTTGTCAAATTAAATCAAGGTTAACAAAGATCAATATTTTGAGGATAATCACAAGTCTTCACTACCTTGAAGATTGACATGAAGAAAAGCTTACCAAATTGACACAAGAACTCAGTGCTTTGCTGAAAATATGGTGGGTTATAAGCTTCCGGTAGCTAAAATCGAGGTCCTTCTTTACATGCGTCGAGGTCCTTCTTTACATGCACTGCTGGAAACTTAAAATTTTGATGGGGCAGATCCTAGTACCAATAACTTGGAGCAAATATTGTATAAATATTTGGAAGCATTTACGGTACTTGGATTTTCGAAGAGTTAATGGTCCTTGAAATTGTACATGATCCTTACTATTTGATTATAATTGCTCATATGGAATAGACAATGGCCCTTCAAATAATATATGATCCTTATTATTTGTGTATAGTTGCTCATATGGAAGGCATTTTGGAAAGGTGCAATAAACATCCATACACAGTGAAGGCAACATAAAACTACATGGATCAAAACAATCATGGCAAAGGCAAACACCTTATTTAAATAATTCATTTGTGTGATACAACAAGAAAAAAATTTCCCATGTTTGTAGGTAGATAAGTTAATTCATCCCTTAAAATGTAAGCTTCAAAGCAATACCTAGTGCCTTACAACTCTTGACCTACCACGAGAAATTGAACATAAGAGGAAACAAATATAAAGACCTTATCATATAAGCTAAAATAATGATTGATTCAAAATTCCCAAGACATACTCAAAATGGAATTATAAACAACCTATTTGCAACTTTCAACAACAACTATCAATAACTACTGAGATAGATCCCATATGTGTGTAAATTTTGAGTGAATTTCGCAATCCCAGTTTTCCAAGTTTTCAATGTCAAAGTTTAATGCCCACCTTATCTCTCAATTTTTTGCAACTGAGTGTTTCTCATTAATTTTTCATGACTAGAAAACATCAGTGAAATATCACAAATTTAATGGCAAAATTTTAAAAACAAATGCACCATGAAATTTGCAAACGCGGTATTTTTTGGCAAATCTTCCTAGGAAAAACCCGTATTGAGAAAACACGTTTGAGAGAGTATTTTTATTTCTTCTAGTATAGAAAATGTAATGTACAACAATATAATAAACTATCAGGAGTTAACTTATCTCACAACTAGGCATAAAATTGACTTTGAAATTTGTGCCCACCGACATAAACAAATTGTACATTCTCAATTTTTGCGCAAATATAATTATCTTCAATTTTGTGCCCAAAAAATCTAGGAAAATCATGCCCATGGCAGTCTCACACTGTACACTCGCTACAGGAATTTAAAGCTCTGAAACAACAAAAACTTCCTCCTCGAACTATGTGCCCATAATTAAATGGTGTTCCTTGATTTTTGTGTTGACAATAAACAATATTAAATGTTGCATTTCCTCCTTGAAGTGCGTGTTAGTTCTGTCTTAAAAATTATTCCATTGTTGTACGATTCTAATCTTGGAAAGTGTGCCTTCTATAATCTCTCTCTCTCTCTTCCAAAAACTTGACTTGCTCTCCCAAATTGCTTTGTCATTGCAAATGAGGAAAAAATGTGCTTTTATCATTTTCCCTTGTCTCTTGGTTGGCTTCATGAGGGTAGTTAAGCCCTGTTATAAAAACAGAAAGGGCCTAAATTTAATCTTGAGATCAAAATTGGATTGATGAGATCATTCACTTTTTCTCTCCATATTAATTATTTTTTCTCACATTCTAAAAAATAAATTTCAAAAGTTAGTTTAATCTAAAGTGATATTAAATTATCATCTCAAGTCATTTAATACAAGGGTCATGTCAATTTCCCCTTTTAAGTTACTTAGGCATAAATCCACTAGGGAAACAACTTCTTAGGTACAAAAACTTCAACACCCCCTCTTACTGAGGAAGGTGTTCTACACCACTCCCAACTTGTCCCTGAAGAAGTCAAACTTGCCATGCCCCAAGGATTTCGTCAGAATATCTGCCACTTGCTCATTAGTGGAAATGTATCGTAACTCCACAACTCCTCTCTCAACATAGTCCCGGATGAAGTGGTATATGATCTCTGTGTACTTTGACCTGTCATGGAAAACTGAATTCTCAAAGAGATAAATGTAACTCTGATTGTCACTATATATCATCATGGGTCTCAGCTCCTGATCAAATAAATCTACCAACAACTTGCGAAGCCATAGTTCCTCGCAACTAGCCTAACTAGATGACATGTACTCACCCTCTACAGAACTCAAAGAAACAGAATTTTGCTGCTAACCGAACCATGACATTGTTGTCGAGCCCAAACTGAAACAACAATCAAAAGTGCTCTTCCAGTCTGTCACACTGCCTACCCAATATGAATCCATGAATCCAACCAAACTAACATCATTCAACCTCCAGTAGTCCAAACCATAATCCACTGTTCCTATAAGGTATCTCAACGCATGTTTCATGGCTACCCAATGCACTCTCCTTGGCTCCACCATGAACTAACTAAGAGTGTTCACCGTAAAACATAAGTTTGGCCTGGTATTGACCAGATACATCAATGAACCAATGAGATGATGATATAATGTAGGATCTACCAACTATCCCTCAGAAGCATTAAGGTTCTTTCGATTGGTAATCATTGGTATGACCATCGTCCTGCAGTCCTCCAAAGAAAATCTCCTCAAAATATCAACAACATGCTTTCCTTGTCCCAGGAAAATATGACCAGGATACTGCCAAGCCTCCATTCTGGGATAGTAATGCATAATCCCAATATTTGTCATCTCGTATTGTGAAGCAAGATCCCTCTTGCAAGCTGCAATGAGGTGCTCCTCCTTTGTGATAAACAAGCCATCAATGTACAACTTAAGAATGAAAGTTGCAATGAGGCGCTCTTGCCCTGTGATAAACAAGCCATCAACATACAATAGAAGAATGAATGTATCACCACCAACCACAATGTAGCAAAGTTCAGGATCAACCTCACTCTTCTGAAATTCCATCAACAACAAGTAAGAATCAATCTCAGAATACCAAGCTCATGGAGCTTGCTTCATACCATATAAGGCCTTTTTCATCCTACACACATGAGAATCTCTCCCATGGATCTCAAATCCCTGTGGCTGCTCGAAATACAACTCCTCCTATAGAAGACCAATGAGAAATGCAGTCTTCACATCCATCTGGTGTATCTTCCAACCCATCTCTACTACTATGGAGATCGCTACTTTAATAAAGGAATATCGAGCAATCGGCGTAAATGTCTCATCATAATCAACTACCTCTACCTGTAAAAACCCTTGTGCCACAAAATGAGCCTTGAACTTCTCCACAATGCCATCTACAACAACCACTTATACTATGAAACGAGAAATTTATACTAAAAACGAAAACTCTACCCATAAAAATGATGGTTTTTTCATTAAAAACACCTCCCTAATAGAAAAGTGTTGATACCAACATACACGTTTTTTTTGGGGTAAAAAACAGAGTCATGTCCTAAACATCCCATATTGTTTACAAAAACTTTAAAATCAACCCCTAAATTGGAAAAATATTTTTTCTTCTTAAGAGATAAATTACAACTTTTTTGAAACTTGCATAATAAATGAAAACAAATATATCATAAATCATTTCACCACTCTAACCATAAAAAATCAAAGAAATTATGATGCTATTCATAATGAAAACATATAATATACCATAAAATAACACATGATTCATATAATTTTAACCAAAAAAAATAAAAAGAAAGGAAATCCTAAAAAGTTATAACAAATTTTAATTTTTTTTACTAAAAACAAAGACAAGATTAAAGATAAAAAAAAATTAAAAATGAAAAAATATTTTGGAAAGTTTGTAAAAAACAAAAAAAATTATGTAAAAAACTTATGTTTTTAAACTTCATAAAAAAAGGTGTAAAAGTATTTTTTCTAAACAAATGTTTTAAGAAAAAAAATAAAAATAAAAGGCCACACCTTACCTTATCCCTACTCCATATAGGGAAGGGAGTAGGGATAAGGTAAGGTGTGGTCGGTGGTGGAGTGGTAGTAGGATGGTGGAGGTGGCGCGATTCTTAGAATCGTGCCACCGCTTTTTACACACCACCTTTGTTTTCTTTTTATCAGTAAATTAAGCATCATTCTATTACTTGACAATTAACATAGTACAAAATAGTGGTACATTCAGTCGCGACAAGCTCGAGAATTCAAGCATGACGAGATTGTTATAAGATAAGTGTCTATATACTTCCAGTTCTTGGCCTAACAACCTACCCAATTTGAAAAAATATCCCACATAAAAGTGGTTTGTCAGCCCCCATACCCAAGTCTACGTAGAGACTAAAAATTCATGTCTTAGAACCATATACAACAGAATCAAACATAAAAAAGAGTAAAACTTAGAGCCTTAAACAATAGAGTTAACAAGAGGACCGAAGCAGAGAAACAACCCCTTCATCACAAAAGACATAACAACGAGGCATGACACCCATCACTGGGCAGGGGATTCACAAATAGGAGAAACCCACTCCTCCCTCGGAAGCTCCCTGGGGTGGTCAAGGTAATCCTCAGTAACCGTCTCAAGCAGATGAAAGCCCACTGCACTAGCTTGCTTCCCACCTATGATCATTTGAAGTGCCTCTCTAATTAATGCCTTGAGCCAACTGCAGCCTCGTTTGAATGTCCTAAGCCAAGGGACTGCACACAACCCATAAAGGATTGGCTATAAGAGGCCTTCCTTGGTGGGCTTCATACTCTCGAAGCAGGTTTACTTCCCTATGTGCAATTTGGGCTTCCACCTGAGCTGGGGTTTCAGCCATATATTGCACCCTGCAATTGAAAGCTAATGGAAGTGGGCCTTCCAAAGCCATCGTCTCATGCTGAGAGGAGCCAACCGTCGGTCAACCCTTAGATTCTACCCTTAAGTTTTCACCATGGCGACCACAAAATATCCATTGCGGCGCCATTAAAACACTAAGAAGAACACTCAAGGAACTAATGCTTACAAACTGCAACCTCTGGTTCACAAAGATGTTAACAAATGGCATGAACATTCCTTCCCCATGTGGGGTATTTAAGGAATCTCTGGGCAACCGAAGGATGTATAGCATGCTCTTGTGACATGAGTGAACTCCCACCTTCATGCGAGCCATTTTCTCTGCATTAAAATCTATGTACTACCTAATCATATTTGGATCATCGAAGCCCTCATGTTCGTGTGTGTGATCTTGGGATGGGTTATCCATTTTATTCGGTGGCGTACGACCCTCCTACCTACATTCATCGTGATGGTGAATTCCCATGGCAGGGAAACGGTTTTACTAAAAGGGAAAGTACCTCTGAATGCTTCGTACGAGCCAACAAAGGACTGAGGTAAGCACATTTAAAGAGGGTGAGACACAGGACTGTCCCTGATGGATCTATGCGTTGTGTCATTATCTTCGGGTTTCTTGTTTATGCCTTCACCACTTGTCTTGACATTATGAGGATATGTGGGAATGGGCATGGCAATGACCTGTGGGCTCTCTATCTCCTCATGTATCTGTTCACCTTCAACTGCCACCTTACCCTCCTCGAGATTCGATGAAATAAGACCTCCTGTCCTGGGAAGATGTCACCCATGATCTAGAGATAAAACATGGTGTGAGCGCATGCTGGCACCTTGACGTGGAATTTCGCGTTGTTTAGCATCTATGTCGTCTAGCAAGTTTCCATTATCTCTTTTCGCCAGCGCCTCGTAAATCCGCCAAAGACCATGGTCACCTAAATCCGAAATCTATCCTGCATGGAAGGAATTTTTTTTCCTAACCCATGCATTCGCCAACACATCTGCTACCTTATTCCTACTCCGCCGAATGTGGGTAAATTGTATAGTTGGGGTGGTGACTAATAGTCGCTTAAGCTCTGAAATTTGGCTTTCCCATTTCCAATTCTTTGAAACCTTGGTAATGGCTGATCCTTGCTGGATTTTTCATGTTATGGAAATGATAATGAGGGAATCCCCCTCCACCACCAAGGGTATCCATTGTTGTTGTAATTCCCACTTTAATTCGCTTACTAGTCTTTCCAGTGCCTTCATGTTGTTGGTGTTTTCGCCTATGTCCCCCAAGAAAATCATGATCACCTTTCCTTCTAAATTCATAATTGCACCGCCATATCCTACTGGTCCTGGGTTTCCTTTAGCTACTCCATCAAAATTCAGTTTAAAGGGTCCGGTCGTCGGAAGATACCAGGAGTCGGGGCTGCGAGGAGGTGCATTCAGGGCTTGCAGACGTTCCTTGTTTCCAGGTACGTTGTAGATACCCCAGTCATTTAGTAGTCGTCATTATGTTGTGTCTGCTTTAATGGATTCCTTATTCCATCGGCTTAGGGTTAAATTTTCCTTAATATCAATTTCTATTAGAGCCCATACCTCCTATGTGTGGCAAATCTTGTCCTCGAAGGTTCTTTTGTTCCTAGCTTTGCAGATTTCCCAGACAACGAATCCTGGGAATAGTTCCTAGACCCTATTCAAAATCTCATTTTTGAAGACCTAGTGAGGCTAATTGGCTATTGTTATATCTGGATGCCCATTATGTCTTGAGTTTTTCCTAAACTTTGTTGCACCTTTCTCCCAAAGGGTGGGTGCCATGGGGCATTCTTCAAGAAGAATATTAATAGTTTCAGCAACAGCTTCACACAGATTGTATCTCAATGGTCCTATCATCCCACGTCCCTAAAGATTGTCCTAGGTAAGGATACGCCTCCTGAGAAGTAACCAGCTAAAATATGCCACCTTTGGCCACCATCTCCCACCCCAAATCTTCCACCACTTCAACCCCTTCTCCATTCTTTGAGTTTCCATA
Organism: Pseudotsuga menziesii; assembly: GCA_001517045.1. Taxonomy (NCBI): domain Eukaryota; kingdom Viridiplantae; phylum Streptophyta; class Pinopsida; order Pinales; family Pinaceae; genus Pseudotsuga; species Pseudotsuga menziesii. The sequence goes on along the minus strand of LPNX010271480.1, from coordinate 559,345 downwards.
AGAAGTCCCAAAGACTCTTTGATGTTGAAGTTTCCTATGTTGGAATAGCCCCATCGTATCTTGTCCAAACCGGCCACCTTTGGGATCCTTCTGTTGCACAATTCATCATAGAAATCTTTGATATTATCCTCAAGGGCACACTCTTTCCACCACGACTTTGGTTTCCACCTCCTGAACTGGGTATCTGTTCAACGATGGTCCCAAAAATCATACACCCATTCCAGCGGGATATTCTGAAGATATTAGAGTAGATTTTGGACATCATCTCAGTTAGCTAAATAGGGAGATTATTGCCATGCATCCCGAGAGAATGATGTCAGCTTTCCGTCTCTGACCTCCCAAAATTTGTGGCATTGGATGAGACCTTTGTTTTCTTGTGTGGCCTTCCAGATACTTGAGCCGGAGAGATCTTCACCAAATCAAATAAGTTGTTGTTTCATCCATTGAGGCACGTATTTCTGATTTCCACCATATTTTCTCCCCCAAGACTCTGTTTATACTAACCAGGACCCTAAGGCCTAGCCCCCCCAGAATCCTTTGGTTTACATAGTGTACGTCAATCGACCAGAGCCCATTTCCAATGCCATTCTGTTCCCCCCCATGGAAAGTTCCTCTAGATGTTTTGAATTTGTTTTAGCACTGATTTCAGAGCGACCAAAATGGAGAATAGGTACAGAGGCATGGTTTGGAGTACTTACTTGACCAGAACTATTCTGCTTGGGAGATTAAGAGCTATATAGGTCCATTGGCTGATATTTTTCTTGATATTATCCAATAAATCCTTCTAGGGGATTTGTTTTATAGTTGATTCAGCTAAAGGAGCACCTAGATATTTGGAAGGTAGAATACCTTCCAAAAATTCCAGGATTTTAAGGATGTTACGTCGTGTGACTTTCGGGGTGTTGAAAAAGTACATCTGAGACTAGCCTCCAGAAAAATGTCTAGCCCATGTTTTATGCCTTAGGATTCCTGAACAGTGGATGTATCCATCAGCATTGTATCATCAACAAATTTTTGATGAGTCTGCGGTTCCATCTCTTTGCTAAGGTTGAGCCCTCGAATCTGATCCTCGTTGCACATGTCCTTAAGCATGTGACCTAGTCCTTCTGCAATGATGATGAAAAAGAAAGGAGATAAGGGATCTCCCTGACGTATTCCACACAAATCTGGGAAAGGCTGTAAGGGATTTGTAATTTCACTTGTGAATAATTTTCCCAATGTGCTCAAATTCACCAAATTTCAACTCTAGGTATATTGATACAACTGATTCCAAACTCCTCCAATTAATTTCAAACTTGGTGAGGAAGGTCATGAGGGGTGATGGGGTACATTAACACATCTATCAGACATATAATCAACTGATATACCCAACCATGGTCTACAATTTTCAAGGGAAGAAGTTTCGGGACAAGACTAGTCAATTTGGGAGGGGGAAATCCCCCTGGGTCCTGGAAGAAATCTCTTCCAAACACTATAAAACCTACACTAATGGTTGGTATGAGACTTGTATTTGTTATAAGACATTAATTAAAATATATTTTCAGCATTATATGTGGTTTTGGGGTGGATTAGTTATCCAGGAGACTCGGGGAATTTACTAGTAATTTTGAGGCTCAAATCCCCAATGGTAGATGGCTCCAAATAGCTCCAAATTCTCTCAAATTGTACCATAAGGTGTATGAATGATGTTAATACATAAAAATGGTGTTTTTAGGTGTATTTAAACCATCAATTTAATTCTACAACTCACTTTGGAAATCCAGTCAAATTATGGAGTTTTACGAGCAACTTGTGGTTCAAATACCCTATGGGTAGATGATGAAAATGACTTTCCAAATGCACTTAATACAACTCGAATTTCTGAATGGAAGTAGGATAAATATAAAGGAAATCAACATGAACTCATATGAATCACCATTCAACTTTTAGTGTCTTCTATAACTCCCTTAAATCAGATACAAAAAGACTAGTTTCAACCTTGGGGGGAATGATAGGCAATCTTCTCCAAATGCTATGAAACTCAACAAAATGACTCCAAATTCTTATGTACTGAACATTAAACTCAGATAATACATCAATAACAGTCCATTAATACATAAACCATCATTATTTTACTTATTTATTCAAATCCATCAGCATTACATTGGTTCACAACAAGGTAGTGGGGAAATGGCACTGTTTCTTCATTGTTTAACATTTTTACATGAAATATTTTGGTATTTCGACCAGAGAATTTTTGAATATAAAGAAAATAGTATCAATGGCAGTCAATTCATCATAGAAACTAGTCATCCACTACCTCTCTCTCTCTTCACAAATGCAATTTTCTCAAATGATCAAAATCTCCATTCATTCTTTGTTCTTGACATTTATAAATTTTCCAAGATCTATATGGGTCAAATTCATTCCAAGAGATGCATTCTAGCATCCTTTTTGGGAATAAATTTCAAATAATGCCACTTGTACAACAATTCCTAGTCTCCCACTTCCACCAAATCACATGTGGAAGCATATTAGCTACTCTAACTCCCTTGAGCACCCTCTTGGAGATATTTTTATCCCTGACATGTAATGTATATCATATTTCAGCCTTCACATCTAATTTGTGTCATAGGTTTCATATCATCTTCATTATTGTTGTCGTGGAGCTAGGGAATCTAGTCCAAGTGTCTCACTAGCTCCAAAATGTCTCTTTGTCTTCCATGGGAGTTACTCTTCCACTCCAATTCAACCTTAATTTATTCATGCCAAGTATATTGACTTTCCAACTCATCCCAAGACCCTTGGGCTTCTTATGGATTTGAAATGACAAGAGGAGGATGCCATGTGGCATAGAAAATCTAGGTTGTTTGGGTACCACATCCTTCATGTGTCTTCATGATCAATTGCCACTTTGATTTTCCCTTGTATTTATTTATTTATATCATTTATTAAATATTTATGCCATTCTAATGTTGAAACATCATTTATTTCACCCCCTTATTCCAAATCCCAAAGCTTCCACCCCCAACCTAGGAAACTGTAATTTTCCTCCTTGGAAATTATTTGACCCTTAACATCAATTTGACAAACTCTCATGAATATGGAAAATGTGATTAGGCCATTGTGACACAATGCAAAATTTGGGACATGACAGGAGTCCCGTTAACCAGAATTGAGAAGAAAGCAGAAGAAACTAGATTCATCACCCACTCGGTCCATTGATCTGAAAAGCCGAATGTCCAAAGGATTCCTGCCAAGACTTTCTAGTTTAATTTGTCATATGCTTTTGACAGATCAAGTTTCAGCAACATACCTGGGATATTTTCCATTTTTAGGGAATGAATGGTTTCATGCACCAAAATGATTCCATCCATTATCTTCCTCCCTTCGACAAAACTAGCTTGTTCTAGTGATATGAGGAGCAGGAGTAGGAGTCAAAGCCTGTTCACTATGACCTTAGAAATAATCTTGTAGATCACGTTACACAGAGAAATTGATTTGAGTTTTTGAGGGTCCTCCGTTCCATTTTCTTTAGGAATGAGCGTGAGGAAAGTGGCGTTGAGGGATTTCAGAATATTGCCCGTCTTTCTTGAATCCTCGATAAGAGCCCACACTTCCTCTTTTAACCAATCCCAGTAAGAGTGAAAGAAATTTGTTGTGAACCCATCAAGTCCTGGGGATTTGTTAGCAGCAATTTTCTTGATCGATGCCTCTGCTTCGACCATATCAATCAACTTCATTAGCATAAAGTTGTGTTCATCATTAATGACCCTTGGGATGTGCCACAGGACCTTGGCCTGAGCCTCATTCCTATCATGGTCAGGCTCCTTCAGAAGGTCAGCGAAGAAGCCGTTTAGGGTATGTTCCAGTTCCTCTTGGGTTTCCACGTGTGTTTCGTCCACCCTTTTCAGCCTCACCATGCGATTACCATGTCAATGTTGAATGGTTGCTTTATGGAAAAACCTATTGCGTTCTCCCTCTTTGAGCCACTTGATTCTTGATTTTTTTGTTTCCAGAGTAGTTCCTCCTGTTCCTCTCTTAAACTAAATTCTTGAATCAGGGTTTTGTCCGGAGCTCTTACCTCCTCATTGAATCCATGTTGCATGCCTCTCTGTTGTACCTCTTGAATCTAACGGTTCAAATGCCTTTTATCTTGGAATATGTTCCCAAAGAATTCAATATTCCTACTTTTAATTTTGCATTTTAGAAGCTTGAGTTTTTGTTGGAACTAGTACATGATCGTACCTTTGATGGGGGGAATGTCCACCCACCATTGCTTGAGCTTCTCCAAGAAATCGAGGTGAAGGAGCCAAAATTGTTCAAAACGAAAGGGTCTCCGAAGGTTCACCCCAATTCTCGCCCAATCCAAACTTATTGGCCAGTGGTTCGAACCAACAGAGGGAAGTGCCACAACTGTCAGTTCTCCCCCCTCCATCATAATATATTCTGAAACTAGAAAGTGGTCTAAGCGGCATGTGATGCTTATGTCCCTCACTATCTTGTTATTCCAGGTGTATATACGATTGGGCGTTCTGAAATCAACCAGATCGAGGGTTGCAATGACTTTGTTAAAGTGATAGTTGATAGGGTTTAACTCTACTATACCTCATTTTTTCTCGTCTAGGATTCTGATATAGTTAAAGTCCCCTCCTAGAATCCAGGGATACATCCAAACCTCCGTCTTTAGGGTATCTATGCCTTCCAAAAAAATAGGTTTCAGATCGGCCCGGGATGGGCCATAAATATTGGAAATGAATCCCTGAGTTCGCGTACCCATTATCTAGAAAGTCGTCGAAAGAAAAAACTGCGATACAAGAAAGTCTGTGAGGACCACCTCCCTCGGGTTCCATAGGATGCATATCCCTCTGGCTGCTCCTCTGGCGTCTATAGCGACTACTTCACTAGAGTTCCATACTTTCTTTACTATTGCTTTTAGTTCTTCTTATGAACATTTAGTTTCTTGAAGAAAAACTATATCCAACTTTTCAATTTCTTTTTTCCTCTTTAGAAGATGAATCTTCAGTGTGCTGTTACAACCTCTTATGTTCCAGGATGTGATCTGCATCTTATAACTGCTTGCGGAAAGAAGTTAGGGTTGCATCAATGGTTAGATATTTCCCTGAGGCCACTAGTTTTTACCCTATTAGTTGGATTCACTGAACATTACTGTGTCTCCCTCACTTCTATCTTCTTCCTTTCTTTTTCCCATCTGGGTCCTTAAGAGATTTCGTCGCTATTCTCAGGTGCTTAAAGTTTTTGTTCTTTATAATGGCTTTCTCCAGTAGGGAGACTTGTTTAGGAGGAATATGATTTGGGATTTTGTCCGAACATGCCACCTCGAGTCCTTCTAGATCCAGTTATTTCCCCTTCTTGGTATGGAATTGGGTTGTCCTCCCTGGTTATTTCCTTGTCGACTTTTTGGATGTGGACTTTTGAAGATGGGGGTGGCTCTAGATCTTGGAGTTTTAGGATCTACCCTTCTGTCTGGGTTTCAACTGCTTTTTCAAGTTGAAGGGATTCGAACCGATTGTGGGTGTGAAATTTCTTGTGGATCTTTTCTTGGTGGCTACCTTGGTAAAGCCTTCAACATATTTTCCTTCTTGAGCATTACTGCCTCCAGGTTTTTTATTTAGAGGGCAGTCACGGAAATGATTCCCATGTTCATGGAATTGCCTACAACGAAAAGGGATATGTTCATAATTGATCGCTTGGAACCATTCCTCATCCTCCCAAGATAACTCAATCCCATTAGGTAGATCTTGAGATATCTCTAGGTATAGGCACATCCTGGCATAAAAAATGTATCGCATCTGTTTCGTTTGCTCCGATACTTTTACAAAGATTCCTAGTGTGTTACCAATATCTGTGAGGACTTCTTCTTTCTAGTATTCCAAGGGTAAGGAATACAACCAGATCTAGACTAGGGATATTTTAGGTTTTCCTTTTCTGGGTTAAAACACTCTTTCCATGGTCTAAGGAAAGGTACAACTTAGTTGAAGAAGTATGGCCCATTATCAAAGATTCTATATCAGTCCTCTTCATTGAACAAAATGGTCGTGAAAAAACATTTTGCACCCAGTTGCAGGTCATAATGGCCTTGGGGATTCCAGATTGTGTTGATTTACCACACTGGGGTTTTCTTTGTCGGACATATTCCAATAAATTTTCCAGTGAGAGCATGATATTTCATATACTGAATATCCTAACAAACACGATCTGAATGAATCTGAAGCTTTGGAACTATTTTATACTTTGGCACATAGTGTCCTATTTTTCGAGTTTCCAAGTTCGGGGTTGCATCTTTGATAATCCCACTCGTCACTTCTCCTCCCTAACCTGAGTGGAGATCTGGGTTTGATAAAGTCTCCTTTACTTTATCCCTTTCCACACAATGAAGAGGGGGAAACCCCCTCCCATCTGTGTGCTCAGTCATATCGGTGCACACTTCCCCCGATGCAAAGGTATCGGATCCAAACTCTGACAGAAACCTGCAAAACCATACCAAAACCTACAACCCTAATTCACCATGAAATCTTTCGCCTCCCTCTCCAACGAAGTCGAATTTACGGCCCCTACACACCACCTTTGTTAATGTTTGCCTCATTTCATTTTGTTTCTTTTAAACATTCAAGTTTAAAAAAACATTTTTATATTTTTGTTTTTAATTTATTTAGAACACTAGATTTTTTACATTATTTTTGTTTGTTTGTTTTCTTTTAATATATTTAATATATTTTTGTTACAGACAAAAGCCTAATATTCATATCTCTAGCATTGATTCATTTCTCGGTGATATTGAAAACATACATCTTGCAACTTGGACAAAAGACGAGACTTATGAATCTGTTTTAATAAATGAAAATAGTGAAGGCAAATATAGTTAGATGTTGACTTATAATGTTGTGGTTAAAAAATTAAGATATGAAGAAAGGGATTTGAAAGAAGTGACTATAAAGATCTATCAAAATCCACAAGTGTTGATTACTTATCTCATATATACATTTTCAAGAGAAGGAGATTGGGTCTTAGTTTTGTTCTCGGGTTCAGGTAAAATTTATGATATTAGATATGAAATCATATTTCAAGTTTGATTGTTTTTTTTATGCTTCATTGATTTTTTTTAAGTATGTTTCTTTATGCTATTTGACCAAACTTTGTTTTTGTTTTTAGTGATTAGGTACAACAATAGTATGCTCCTTACAGAAAGGAATAAATTGCATATCCATTGATAATGATCCACTGCAATGCAATTACATCAAACAAATAATTAATGCTATTCAAGTTCTTCAAGGTGAATTGCATGAATTTGGTTTGAACATAAGAGAGTTTAGTAAAACACTTGTGGTGAAGATGTCAAAAGCGCCTCAACCCCCATTAGGAGGGGTGTTTGGGAAGGAGCACTTTGGGCAACTTGCATGCATAGAAGACCCCAAGGAAGAGGGCATTGATGTCCCAGAAGAAATCCAAGATCCATAAAATTCTGATTTAGATGAAGAATTTGGTCTATATGATATTGTTGATTAGATTCATGTCTTGAAGAAAATGATAAATTTGACAACTTATTGATCAGATATACTAGTAATGTTTTGACTTTTAGACTTTATTTTAGAAATAAAATTTCTATATAAAATGTTTTTAATATGTCATTTACAAATATATATGGTATAGTTTTTCTTGAATTTATGTGAATCGTCACTTTTTGGAAAATAATATGAAATTCTATATTTTTTATACAAAAAATATTTGAAAATCCATTGAAAATGGTTTTAAATGTCTTTATTTTTTGGATTTTTTATAATTTTGTCAATAAAAATGTCATATTTTAAAGATGTCATGTTTTTCATTATAACTTGCTTCTAAATGTGCGTTGTTTTGTTAAATTTCTAAAAAACACACTTGAAAATAGAAATTAAAAATATTTTACATCAAAGATGATTCAAAGGCCCAAAAAATGCCTCAAAATGAAAATGTGTTAAACTCGTATCAACCCTTTTTGAAATTGAGGTAAAAATAGCTACTAAAATCAAGAGAGAGAAAAACAAGAATTGTTTCAAGTTCTCGTTTCATAGTATAAGTGGTTCAATGTGCTTCACCTTGTAAAGCCACTTGGAAGTCACCAATGACTTCCCCTCTGGTCTCGGAACAATCTCCCATACATCATTCTTCATGATGGAATGGTACTCTTCCATCATGGCATCTCTCCAAACATGATGCTGAGAAGCCTCCTCAAAAGTAGAAAGCGTCATATCATGAAGACTAGAAACCAATGCCATACTCAACATGTTTGCATCGTGATATCTCTCACTAGTCTCTTAGGCGGTCCAAATTACTCTGCTTCTTTCAGGGTATCACAAAGCTACTTGGGCTTCCTCTTCCCTAAGGGTGGCTCCCAAAGTGGTCTATCAACCTCTGAAGAACTGCAATAACTAGATGGCCCATAAACCTGTGGACCAATAGCTAGTGAACTCTGTGATCTGGTAGTTGTGTTGGTAATAACTCCCGATTCAATGTTTTATTCACGACTAAAACATTAATTTATAGATTACAATGAGGCGGTTGAGAACCAGCCTTTTCACCTTCCCGGGCAACTATTCAAATTCCTATTTAAC